>JAHHFK020005660.1:0-180242 GCA_024533555.2 Aedes koreicus | reverse complement strand
TTTTGACTCACTGCACGAAACACCGTGAAATTTATACCACAAAAAGTGGGCGCCTAGGTTAACAACTGCTGTAAAAGAATTCTTGCAGCGGTCACTTTCCGTGCCGATGCAACACAATAAGTGATTCCGGATTCTAACTGGACAGAACTTTACCGCCGTCGCCAAGGGAGTTCCGACACAGGAGCTTGGCCCATCCAATCCGCTAAATGCCAAGGACCGCTGCGTAGGAAGCAACGAGACCGTGGAGAAACCAACCGTGTGCGGAACCGGTAGAACATCCGTCGTCATCATCGTCGAAGACCCCAATAGATCGTCGATAAGGGGAAACAGCAACAGTGAGTATAATACACGTGTTAAATCGCATACTCTTTTCTTTTAATTTTGTTATCCTCCAAATCCGACCGTCTTTGGGGGAAGTATTCCGTACGCAGCCGCTTGCCGTGGTAAATCTGGCTAGCGAAAGGCTGACTGGTAAGCCGGAACTTACATAATGATCCACTGCTTCCTTGGCAACACTGTTTGCATGCTATATGACATAGTAGTCTTGGTTTTTGACTCTATGCTTCGCGCCAGACACACTGTCTGCCAGTTGATGGAGCATTGCTCAATAACATCATCTCGCTAAATAATTAATATCTAATTTGCCAATGTTCAATCTGAAAATGGTTTTCGGCAATGTTGAATGTTAGTAGGCTTAGAATGGAGCTGGATTTTTTTTTCAGAAGGACAGATAGCAATCATTTTCGTATGTCATTAAACCAAATTTTTTAGAAGCGCAGACAGCAATCATTTTCGTATGTTATTAAACCAAATTGCAAGGAATCAAAACTTTGATTTCCCATAGAAACTCTAGGGAGCCAGTGCAGTTCGAGTTCGCAACCAAATAAGCTCAAATTTTAGGAGAAGTGTTAGGACCGGATTTGAAATCAATTAAGTGCGGTGGAGCTGAATCGTTACCTTGAACCACCCTAGTAAGTATCCCGATTTATCGCCACCCGTCAAATTGTGTTTGTTTCTTGAATGCCATAGGCAATCGTAGTCGAAGAAGCGTAACGCCACGCGAGTCTTCGACCGACAACATTTTTTTTTTTCTTGCTGACGTATGTTTTATCACTCAAGTTGATTTTGTTTCTCTAGAATTCTCAATTCTGGGCGAGTTTTTCTGATTGATGGCTGGTTTGATCTGGTTGCTTGATGTTAAACTTTTGATGTGAACGTTGTGAGCCGTATTCAAATCCAGCAACTCGATTTTTTGAACATGTGTATTTCCACATATAAACGAATCATGAACAAAAGTTGCTTGGTTTGAATATGGCTGAGTAATATCGATGATTGAAGTGAATTTTTCCGCTTAAGAAGTAGTGCTGCTTCGTGAATTCCATGACGTTTAACTGTTTATTGAATAGATATTAAATTGCTATGTTGTAGGGAATATAAAAAGAAATAAAGGCAACACACAAGGAAGCAAGCATTAAAACAATCTTTGCTCAGCGCTTCTCAGAGGGACGCTCGATTCACAGAGTCCCACGAGTGCTGTATATGAATGCAATCAAACGCGTGAATCTTCCGGACTCACCAAGCGGAGCGACGATAAACATCGTTCCTGGACAAGAAATCCTTCCTGGAAGTTTGATGAACGCTAAATCCACTCAGAAGCTGACGAAAGAAAAGTATGATGTGTGTGGCTTACCAAGTGTGAGTATTGATGTGGGTATATTTTCAAGACGGAACCGTCTGTGAAATATTCCGTAATGCGTAGTAAGTATCTGCGAATCTCTTCTGCGTCATCCGCATTCACAATAAACAGTCTGATTCACCCTCCTTTTCACTGTTGTACCTTCCTACTCAGGTTGCACTCATTGCCACAAAGGTAAAGTCGTTTTTCATCACCCACTTTTATTACTTCGCACCGAAACTTCTGAGCCAAACAAATCCTGAAGCGCTACGGGAAATTCTAAACAATAAAGAAAAAAGCGGTTGAGTTGTTTTTTCACCGAACATCCTGGCGCACAATTATACGACCTATCTGCGTCATAGTGGGCACGATGCGACACCAAACAAAAGCGACATGAACTTTTGCTCAAAGGGCGGAGAGCCTATTCTGGGCCGAATTTCTCTTTTCATAACCTATAGTATTTAACAATACACTTGATACTTTATTTTCCGATTTTCGATGAAAACGCTGAAATCTGACACGCATTATCTCTGTTCTCAATTCAGGAAATAACTAGAGTTTTACACATCAATTCGAAAATATCTTGTACTTTAATCATTTTATATATAAGAATCATTTAATTACCTCAGATGCAATGAGAAGGTTTTTGCCGAAATGCTATTGTATTGCGAGATTATAATACTTAAAGTTGGTCTTAGTATTCCCCCTCTCCCCCCCCCCCACTCAGTCGAAGAGCGTGTGTTTAAAATTTAGTTTGCTTATGTTATTATTCAATTTAATGTTTTTGCTAAAGTGTAGGAGCACCTAAATCAACAAATCTAATCAGTTTACTTTAAACTCCTTGATTCGCGACTCATAACCCCGTCGAGCATATCGACTATGCCAAAGTAGTCCCCTACCTTTTGTACTCCAACCAGAGTATTAAGAAATAAAATAACAAACATCAAAGCGTTTTCCACCTCTTCGTAACCGCAAAATCCATTAAAACAAACAAGGTACTGTTTTTATTTTGCGTTTTGCTGCTTTGTCCTATCACTTGATAGGTCATTTGTTTCAGAATACTACGCCGTAGAACCGGCAGCAAATAAGTGCAAGTGACAAGCTTTACGGATATTTTGTTAGGACAGACTAACAGACTGTGTGTGTTTATCGCTAGGTGACATTTTTACGCGACATTTAAAGGTGAAATTGACTATTCAAATCTTCAACCATTTTTTTTAATGGGGACAAAAAAAACAGTATCGGCTTCGCTTGGATGCACAGATGTTCCAAAGTGGTGTACAACAGAAATTAGTAGACGTAGATTAGACATACTTATTAGGTATACTATTGTGCGTTGGGACAGGGCCTTTGAACTCATGGAGTTCATAGTGGCTAATAAACAAAAGCATAATGCAGGGCTGTTGCAATAATCGGGACTTTCGCGGATGTGTCGCAAATTTATGCTTTCAGTCGCGAAAATAATGAGTTCATTTTATAGTATTGCGAAAATCGTGAATTGACATTTCGGGAAAAGTTATTGTCAGAGTCTACCTTTCTTTTCAAATATTTTTTTATTAATTTCAATATTGCAGCCTACGTCAAATTCGTCTTCACGTGGCAAGATTTTGATATGAAATAAGGATGAAACTGAACTTAAAGGGTGTCCCACATCAAATTGCATCACGGAAAAAACGCTGTAGAAAATTACTCATCGGGTATTTTCTCATCATGGATGATGAGACTTACGTCAAGGCGGACTTCCGGCAGCTTACGGGGCTACTGTTCTTCACCGCCCAGCACAAGTTTGATGTTCCGGAGGAAGTAAATACTGTAAGGAAGCAGAAACTTTCAAAGTTTGCCAAGAAATACATGATTTTGGCAAGGATCTGCTCATGTGGCAAACGGAGTGCGCCGTTCTTGACTACCGACGGGGAGATCTACCTCAAGGAGTGTCACAGAAGTGTCTGCTTCCTCTGTTGAAGCAACACGAGGGCCCTACAATCTTCCGGCCGGATCTAGCTTCGTGCAACTATTCAAATGTTGTCCCGGAGTGGTACGAAGCCAACGGGGTCACTTTCGTACCCAACGACATGAAACCCCCCCCCCCCCCCCCCCCAACGCACCGGAATCAAGGCCCATCGAAAAATACTGGGCTATTATGAAGTAGGCACTACGGAAGCATCCCAAGGAGGTCAAATCTGAGGAAGACAGAGCGGGGTTTCGTACAGAAGAAACTGCAACCAGATGTTGTAGAGAACCTAATTAGTGAGATTAAGCGTAAGGTGCGAGCGTACGGTTATGGTATTGAAGTTGAATGGAATAAATTTGCCAAAACTTACTAATGGGTTATATTTTATTGTCTGAAAGTTTGATCGGTCAACTAGGTAATTTTCTACAGCGTTTTTTTTCGTGACACTTTCTTTTTCATGAGGTTTTCTTTGTTTGGAAAATTCTCCATCACTCATTGAGCAGTAAGTTGCAGCAGGTTCTTAAAAAAAATAAATAAACAAAAAAATAAAAAAGTAGACAACCAGCAATAAATAACGTCTTGTTATTGAGAAAATCCCCCAAATTTACAATGAAATTGTGGAAAACCGGATTTAAACATCTCCCTTGTTGGGTTTTTAAATTTCCTTTTGCTTGGAACAATAAATTTCTTTGGGTGAAGCTCCGTAAACATAGCACTTTTGACATGATACTTCAGACACAGCACTTCACACCTTAGGATCTACCATTCTGCATATTATTGTATGACTGATGTTGATTTTCTAAAATGCGAAATTTTTAGTGATGGTCTTAGTTCAATGAGCTATTTGATCATCCACATTTTTCTTCTCTTCTATGATGAGCTCCTTAGATTCGTTAGCAAATTGGATCCTTATTGGGCGGCCAAACCGTGTGGATGTACAGGAACCAAAGATTAGACAACAATAGAACTATCGTCAAGTTGATTGTCTGTGAAGCCTTGTTTGTAATTCGATTGGCTAGAGGTACCATCTAAACCCCATTTTGAAACAAGTTCAAGATCCATCAGTTCAGCGTCAGAGATAGTAAGTAATACTTCATCTTGAAGAACAAACAGCTGCTTTGGCCGTAAGGTCAAGAAGAGCTTGGAAGCTTTACTTCAGATATTGACTCCGAAACAGTAATGTATTCTTTCGATGGAATACATTTTTCACCAGACTTTCATGAGGACTTGATACGATGGATAGATTTGAAGAACGTTACATATTTTGTTGTTTGGTCTCATGTTTATCCACAAAGATTTGGAAAAAAAAATCCGTCAATTTAGAAGCATAAAGCTTCCTTTCCCGGAAGTTTCCGTGCATGTTTAGCCGATGACACATTTGGTGCTTTCTAAGCTTTTTGTATGTGGGTCGATCGTGTTGGGGTCGATATGAGTTTAGCTGCATCTTCGTTACCTTCACTGCGAACATTCATTTGCAAAGCACCTTTTCTGTCTGCGATCTGTCTTCTTGCTCCTAACAGACATTTTATCGAAAACAGTTTTTGCTGAATATCTATAAAAGAACGTGATGCAGGAAAGAGTTGTCCAAAGAGCCTCGTTTTATACGTTTTGAAAATGAGCTTTGTTGCCATTTTTTTTTTTGCTGTTTGGAGCAAAACCAGATAACAGCTTTTTATGCTTTGGGGTAAATTTTTTTCCACTCATTTTCTCCTTAACACACTTCAACACATCGTCCTTTGGTTGTTCTCATCCCACCCAACCCCACCCAATTCTTACCTGAGAGGATCAACATACCCGTGTACACGTGTATCGCTGTTGAATCGAGTTATAAGACATTGATACCCCCTCGAATTGCCAGTCACATTACGCTTGCCGCGTTGCCGATGCCATAAAAGATGAAGTAGGAGAATGTGCTCTAATGTGGGTCTATGCATCTAGGATTCGGTCTATGCTTAAAACTCGAGGTAAATATGTTCTCACCTTTTTTATCCTTAAAATCATAAATATACAGTAATATTGCCTGGTTGACATATCAATATAGGAAAAATGTAAGGACAGGCAAATTTTATCGATAGGCCGAATTCTAGATCCGTAGATTTACATAAGAGCACTTTTCCCTATTTATGGAGAAAGTAGGTTCTAAAACGTGTCAAAAATATGATTTATACTGGGTAGATGAAGAGGAAAATTTGCACTAGAACGAAGAATTGTTTTTCGTTATTATATTCAAATTAGCTTCATTATCTAACAAATTGGCCGTTTTTCTTCCTTTTTAAACATTAAAAGGAAGTCTAAATATTTATTAAGAAAAAACAAAAAAAAAAATATAATTTCCATTTAATCCACTACCTTTATTCTTATCTTCTCCCATTTCTCACTTCCTTCTCCTTCTCCTCTCTTAAACCTTCCCCCTCCTATTTATCCTATTTTCCAATCCCTTTACCTCCTACTTTTTACCTACCTATCCTACCTATTATACTACCTCCCTTTTCCTTATACCTACCTAATTATTCTTCCTTCTCCCTCTCCTTTTTTCCCCCCCTATTTTCCTCCCCCCCCTTTTGAATCTTCTAAATAAGGAGAAGGATGATTAATTTTTTTTTTTTTCTTCCTCCCCCTTTTGGTTTTTTTGGCCGTTCGGGGTTTTTCGTCTCCATGTGGCGGCTTTCTCCGTGGTGGGGTCTTAAACCCCAACTGGAAAAAAAAAACCTTCCCCCCCTCCGTTTTTTATCTATTTTTCCAAAACCAACCCCTTTTCCCACCGCCAATTAGGTTTACCTAACCTATCCTGAGTCATAAACAAATATTATGCTTGATATCTACCTCGCCTTTTGCTTATACCTAACCTAATTGCTAAGGGTTGCTATGTTATGCAAAAAAAGATCCGAAAGTACTGTGCGGAGGTTGCTATCTGGCCGTTTACCGAAGATCGAAAGACAATCCAAATATGTTTTTCTTACAAATGCAAATACTGATCATTTTCGTACTACTTTATGCGTCTTCAGTATGGAAAAGAAAGACATTGGGAGTCAGTCCTACGTAAACATAAAATTGCTCTACCAACCATGATTCCATTGAGAAATTCCCAGGAGCACCAACGTGTTGCAACCATCCATATGAAAATCATTCATATGACGTCCCAACATAGTATATATGTTTAAGCCTTTGCCCATTTATTACTTACAATTATTATTTTTCCCAAGCAGGGTCCATTGTCCGGTATTGTATTATAGCTATCAACATAATCTCAATACAACCCGATTTTTTCGCATAGGTTGTAGATAGATTGTATGATAAATCACTGCCCAGACAAAAGTTCAACACCGCCTCCACGGGGTACCACGTCTGGGGATGCTGGAAAGAGGTCATCGCGAAAGCCAAATAAATGTATTGTATGTATTACTGCCCCGTGCTGCTCCTGACACGATGACGTACGATGAACAGGATGAACCACGTGTGGGACCAATCGTGCCTTCGCCAATTATCATACGTTGTGACATTCACGTTTGCAAAACAGACAAAACAACTAACGTAATAGACGTCATTACACGCATTAAGTAAAATTCATCTAACCACGCAATTGTCCGCACTTTCGACTGTGGAACAGCCTGTCCCATAACGTCAAGTTTGCCAGATGTGAATTTACACCGTAAGAGGCGTGCGCGGACGACAAAACCACGCTGCTGGCTTGGTGGGTGCAGTTGATGCTATGCAGTAGCCAAAAAGTGGGACAAGATTCTTTCTGACGTCATCGTCGTTCAATGCTATCTGGCACGTCATTCGTTGTGCAGTAACGGTGAGCCTTCCCAGCTAGAACAACTAAACATTTGTTTCAATTCCCAGTCTAGTTCGGGGGGAGGAGGAAAGGTTGGATTGTTTTGCGATGCAGCATACCAGAGAATCCTGAAATTAGGTCAAACCCCTGTTTCATCTGCTAGGGTGTGATTGACCTTCAAACAGAAAACCACCCACCTAGCGAGGTTCGGCATAAACTAATTCTGCAGGAAAGCCAAACGAGGCGAAGACTCGGTTGTTGAAGTGATTATAAGAGAAAAATAAGAGAAGAAATGGGATGAAATCAACTGCACATCGTTCGAACAAAATTAATGATGCTTCTTCCATAAAAAGGCGCGAAGCGTGAAAATAGGGGGGAAACGCAGATTTCGATTTTACGTACATTTGATTGAATTAATTATTTGCGTGCGCTTTCCAGCAAAGGGAACGCCTGGCATTTTTTGCAGGGAATGAAAACGTGACTTTCAATACTTTTGCCAAACATTTAATGGTGATATTGACCTTGCTTTTAAGTATTCATCTTCGCCATCTTGCAATCGAAACCATCTATCAATGTGTCTTTTCTTTTAAAACTCCGACAGACCGTTTCTCCTAAATCATGACAAACAACCCTGTTCCAAATATTTCCCCTCACTAGGAAGTTAATCAATATTTACCGCATTCGTCGAAACCGAATTTCGTGGAAAGTATCCAACTGAGCGCGTGATTCTTCAAGTCGGTCCCAATGGTGATAATAGTCGGCATTCTGGATAATTCTCATTGGCGACGTTCCTTGAATGCGCCTTGTCATTATCAGTCTGCCAATCATGAAACTAATGAATTCGATGTAAATTTTCGTTCTTTTTTTTGTCGTAGCTCGCTCTCATTCTTTTCATCAAAGTATCTAGGGAGTAAGATGGGATAATTGCTCAGTTTGATACGTCGAAGTGAATCATGGCAGTTCTTAGAAACAGTTAACGATGTTCTTCGAGAATTGCTGGATTCTGTCTAAACTTGTGTTCATAGACCATACTTAGGTGATCTCGTTTGGTGTTGATTGAAAACTACATACGAGGACAGTCCGATAAGTACTTAGGCTACAAAAGAAAAACAAAACTTTTAGAAAAGTGGCGATTTATTTCACAACATAAGTCTTCTTGTAGCTCGGTTCACTTGGCCAAGCGATGCTCGATCTTCTTTAACTTGTCTGAAAAATTCCCAATTCGTAGCCTAATTCGACCAATTTGGTCGTGGCGACGGCGAAGGTGTGATTTATTTATATATCTATTTATATATTTACTTATTTGTTTATTTATTTATATTTATTTATTTATTAATTCATTAAGTGATTTTTTTATTGCTTTATTCAATTACTTATTTATTTGTTTTCTAATATATTTGTAAATTTATTTATTTATTTATTTGTTTATTGATTTTATTTATGTATTCATATATTTATTTATTTATTTGTTTATTGATTTATTTATGAATTTATATATTTTTATTTATTTATTTATTTATTTATTTATTACTTTATCTATTTATTTATTTATATATTCATTTATTTATTTATTGAGTTATTAATAAATTAATTAATTTATTTATTTATTTAAATATTTATGGTAATATTTATGAATTTATTTATTTATTTGTGGATTAATTTATTTATGCATTTATTAATTGATAACTGTATTCATTTTTATATATATATGTTTATATATATATATATATATATATATATATATATATATATATATATATATATATATATATATATATATATATATATATATATATATATATATATATATATGTTTATATATATATTTTTGTTTATTTATTTATTTATTTGTTTATTTGTTTATATATTTATTAATTTTTTTTATATTATCATAATTTTTTTTATTTATTTATTCATTTATTAACTTATTTATTTATAATTAAATTTTTTGATACATATATTTATAAAAATTTCTTTATGTATTTATTTAATTTAATGTTTATTTATTTTGTGATGTATATATTTATTTATCTATTTATTAATTTTTTAATTTTTTTTAAATTTATTTTTTGTTTATTCATATACAGATTTATTTATTTATTCATTTATGTATCTTTTCAGTTATTTATGGATATATTTACTGAATTATTTATTTATTTATTCATATATTTTTTATGTATTTATTGAGTTATTTATACCCTAATAGGTTTTTTTTATAAAAAAACATATTTTCTATTTTATATTTATTGAGTTTTTTATTTTCTGATTAAACTATTTATTTTTTATATTGATTTTTTTATTTGTCTGTTTTTAATTTATTCATTTTATTTTTTTTTGTCCAGTTATTTATGTAATAATTTTTATTCTTCTTATATATTTATTAACTTATTTATTCATCCATTAATTTATAAATTTATATATCTATTTATTCATATATTTATGTATTCCTTAATATAATAATTTTGTGATTTATTAATATAACAATTTATAATTAATTTTTTTTGTTTTTATTTATCTATTTATTTTTTTTTTAATTTATTTATTAATTCATTATATATTTATTTTTGTATTCATTCATTTATTTATTTATTAATTAATAAATATATTTATTTTTATTTTTTCATTTATTCAGCTGACTTATTTATTTATTTATTGTATTTATTGTTTTCATATATATTTATTATAATTTATCTGTATTTATTTATTTATTTATATGTTTATTGATGTATTTATAAATTTAATTTATTTATTTTTTTTAGTCATTAAAATGTTAATTTATTTATTTATTTTTTGATTCATTTATCTATTTATTTGTTTATTAATTCATTTATTTATTCATTTAACATATAGGCAGCATTCATTAATTATGTCACGCAAATCTGGCCGAAAATTAACCCCCCCCCCCCCATGTCACAAATTGTCACAATTTTTGTAACCCCCCCCCCCAGGCAATTATGTCACGTTTTTGTTAACCCCCCCCCCCCCACTCAAAACTTTTTATTCAAATAGCCAATATTAGTCACAAAAAATCATTTTTATTTCATACAGAAACAAATTCAACTTTCCTCATATTATATCAAATTGCATTCTCAAATAATACCATTCAAAAATAGATTCAATCCTCAGTCCAAGGGTTTTGCAGATGTTGGTCAGCATTGATGACCGGGAATGGTTTCTGCCACATCAGTCAGATCAAGTTCTTCGTCATCTATCCATTCGCAATCGAAGTTGTCTTTGTTGGTTACAACCATACATTCCTGTTTACGTTTTGCCACAACTTTAAACGGACGCAATTTTCTCTGAAATTGAACGGATGTATGCTTGTGCATCTTTATGTGCTCGCGAAGCATGACTAAAGATGCAAAGTATAGGCCACAGCTGGAACACACTCGTTCGTTCAATGAGTTTTTAATTGAAGGACAGTAAAGATCATACGGAATCGTTCCATATCCGGACATCGATTTAGGTAGAATCTGTTGAGCTTGTAATGAGTTCAATACGAACATTGATGGGAAATGCTGTGGTTCGTCCTTCGATGACCCAATCAATCCTCGAGATGTTTGCGTCAGAGAGATTGGTGGAGGCAAAAATCCATTGCAGATAACGTGATCGATGCTACTTCGCAGTGGTGAGCAGCATTTCCTGTAAAAATATAAATTTATGCACATATAACAATTATTTGACCATCAAATGCATCTCAAAATTTTACCTATCTGTGCATTTCCGTATCTGGAGTAAATATTGGCTGGTTCGCACATGAGTTCCAAACCAGTGTTGGTCATAGTCACGAATTGACTTCGGATCTATTTCAGAAGCATCAGGATCGATATATTCAGCCAACGTCGGATGACCGTCGATGACCACATCATTCCAGACTTCTGCCAAAACTTCACCAGCGTACTGGAAATTTTGCTTCTCCAAAGCTGAATCAGTTGTACGCAATTGGGAATCCAGATGACTACCAAACTGGTCGTGTGGTATTATCAATCCAGAAAGCTCCTTACTCAAGGGTGACATACGTCGCTCCACTCTATTGAAAGCACTCCTTCCCGGAGCGTTCGTTGCAATGAACAGCGTGTCAAGGTTGTACTCTTTAAAATGGTGTATTGCTATCTGTATTACCTTGCGATATCTCGGATTTTCATCAGGTCCACCGTCGACGGTAAAGATTAGGACTGGTTTGACCAATCCATCAAACTTAAAAATACCATCAAACGATTCAAGAGTTAGAAGCCGCTTGATGTCTAACGCATGAGAAAACGCCGTTGACGAAGCGTGTTTGCCTGACCGAATTGCAATGTAAGTGGGGCCCGAAAAACCAACAGCCTCCGGTTTGCCAAGACCATTCGGTTTGATTTCGATTCCAGCGTACACGGACGGAATTAGTTTATGCTTATTTGCAACTATCCAATCGTGGTCAGGAAGCGTGATTTTGTACTCCACATGCATAAGCATGGGAGACTGCTTATTGGCAGCCGTTAGGCCTATCGCCACTCTCGCCTTATCATCCTGACTGATAAATCCTACTTCATTGGGCCCTAGCACAGATGCCAGTTCTTCCAATGATCTTATGGTCGCTGTACAGAATCGGCCATCGGGATGATCGTTGTGTTTTGCATTACTTGCGCGCATCAACTTCACTGGTACAGTATTTACGTGACATTTACCTTGATGGGAATTGGCTCGTTTTGGGATTAACCGCAGATATGTTGCTGTTCTTTTGATATTGAATCCCTTGCCTTGTATTGCAGAAGTCAACTCATCTAAAGTTTTAACGCTTCTGACGCTCTCATCACTGCGCTTTTCGTGGGCCGCAGATCCATGAAGTGCGATATCGCATATTGCCTTGAGCAGCTCCGGTTGCTGCTCTTCAACACGAGGGCGGCCAGGAGAATTTCGGAATGAAAGATAATTTCCTGAAATTTGATATTTATATCTACTGTGCAAACAAACTAGTTAATATATCATATTTACCAGCCTCTGGGATGTCCCGAATTAACAGTTGTTTAGCCTGCTTCATTTTCTCACGATGCTTCTGCTGCCGCTCTTGCTCGTCTTCCTTGATTTTGAGATTCTTTTCAAGTTTGATCTTTTTAATTTTTAGCCCTTCGAGTCTCGACTGATCATCATCCGTCAATAGTCCAGCAGACTTCTTGTCAATCAGAAGCACTACCTCAGAGTTCAGATTATTTAGCTCAGCTTTAAGTTGTTCCTGTACTGGTGCAGGGCGTTTATTTGATGATGACGGCTGAGCCATATACTCAATTTCCTTGATGGGTTGCGCGGGTTTCACTGTCGGCGCTGATTCCTTAGGAGCACTCATAGACTTTCCCCATAGTTGAAGAAGTTTACCTTTTTTCTTTAGCTGCAAGGCATGAAGCTCTTTTATTTTGTTATTGACTTGCTCTTCAAGTGCGGTGTTGTCATTGCCCTTCCGTTCATTCCAGAAATTAGTAGCATCCAATTGGCACTCCCTTTTCTTCTTATCCGGGTAAGCCTTTACATACGCATTGTACAGCGTATTAAAAGTTCTCCACGATTCATTTTCCAAAATACACTAACTGCGCGAACCAATTTTTCACCAATAAACACTGGACTTTATTCACTGACGCACACTGAATGAGCTGCAGCTGTCATTCATGAACGGTGGAATAGTATTCACTCTAACTTGAAAGTACCCATTAATGAGTCGAAAAGTACGCATTTTGAAGAAAAGTGGCTTAACTCATTATTAAGAGTATACTTTCCTCATTTCTGAGTATTGCTTACTCATTTATGAGTATCAATTAATCATTAATGGGTAACGAATACTCAATTAATGAGGAAAATATACTCCTAATAATGAGTTAAGCCACTTTTCTTCAAAATGCGTACTTTTCGACTCATTAATGGGTACTTTCAAGTTAGCGTGTTAGGTATGGTAGGTGTCGGAGCCAAACACCGGATCCGTAGGGTACTTGAAGTAGCTTGCTAGCTCTCTTGCGACAGAACTCAAACGTGTCCTAACACGGTAGGAAAGGAAATAGGTGTCGCTCAAACTAGCAACTGTCGGGTAAAACGAGTGCTCTGTCTTGGCTCATGGGTGGAAAATTCAACTCTTCTTACCCTGAAAAGGCCGGGTTGGGTTCCAAGGCCGTTGACAGCAAACACTCTAGTCGTAGGGTGGACTGTATTCAACACTGTATAACACTGGGCTGTTGCACCGGATAATGGATCCAGAAGATATTGATAGAAAAACTACTGCTTCTATTCACTTATCCTTTATTGCTTTTTCCTTTTGATCTTAACACCTTAGAATTGATATAATGACTGAATGACTGCGCCACTGCGGTGCCGTTTTTATATTGTGCCGCTACTGCTAGAAGTTCCAGAACATGGAAAGTTCCAGAACAATGGAAAGTTCCAGAACATGGAAAGTTCCAGAACGATGGAAAGGTCCAGAACATGGAAAGTTCCAGAACGATGGAAAGTTCCAAAACAATGGAAAGTTCCAGAACATGGAAAGTTCCAGAACGATGGAAAGTTGCAGAACAGGGCGTGGCATAGTTAATGCGAGCGGTGTGTGAGTGCTGCATGATTACTGCTGTTGCTGTTCGTTTACGAAGGGGCGTGAACAGTAGGGATAGTAGTAGTAGGCGATATTGCATAAGAATATCATTTTGTTTTTGTTTTTTTTTTCAAAAATGTGATGTCACGATTCAGCTTACCCCCCTCCCCTCGTTTGTCACAAAATGTCACGGTTTTCTGAACCCCCTCCCCCCCCCCTAAAAGCGTGACATAATTAATGAATGCTGCCAAAACAAAACCCCCAAAAACAACAAAAAAAAAAAACACATAATAAAAAAAAAAACAACACAAAAAAAAAAACAAAAAAAAAACAAAAAAACCAAAAAACCCATAGTAAGATATATATTTTTTTCCACGTCCCCAACTACGGCCTTTTGTAGAGAGAGCGTAATAAAAATGTTGTTATTGGTAAAATTTACCATAAAAATTTCTGAGTTTCGGTTGAAAGTTTTTCGTATGGCTGATCTTAACACAAACTAAAGGAACAAAATCTGTGTAGAGGGAATTGTAATGTTTTGATAATCAAATGGTCGCTAAATCTTG
This sequence comes from Aedes koreicus, assembly GCA_024533555.2. Classification (NCBI taxonomy): domain Eukaryota; kingdom Metazoa; phylum Arthropoda; class Insecta; order Diptera; family Culicidae; genus Aedes; species Aedes koreicus. The sequence continues at coordinate 165,731 of JAHHFK020005660.1, read as the reverse complement.
TAATTGTAATTGTAATTGTTCAGTGTATAGTCCGTGCTTTCCTGCTAAGATTGCGTATCCGGGGACTCACCCCCAGGTCTATACACCTACAGTCCTTCCCGTTGCACTCGTCAGCTCGTGCGATACTCTAGACTCACATGGGTGGTCGTATCCGGGTCCTCCACTGGGTAGGCACAAGTGTCCGTCCAGTTTCTGGTACATTAATTATCTATTTTTTATGCCTGAATGAAGTACTAATGCTTAAAAAGTTATAAGAAAACCCGTGTGAAAACAACTAACTAGTAGTAATTTGTATTGCGCTCAATTGGCCATTATATTGAAGATTTTATTCCGACCTCTTGAAAATATTTCAAAATTTTGAGAGTGACATTACATGAACTTTTCTCATTAATTGTCCCTCTTAACAACCAGATGGCAGCGTGGAAGGTGCTCTGTATTATTTACAGAACTGCGGTATCTTCTAATAATAATCCTACATGTTTGAATTAGTATGTAATGAGCTTCCATTTTAAAGTGTGTCATAAGGGTCAGTCAGTCAGGCTGTCTTATGACAATGGCGTTCATTCTAAAGCCCCGAGCTATTTAGTTTTATTTACCTCCGAATTTACCTTAGTTTTATGATTATCCAGGCTGTACCGTTCCATTTAAACATACATACCATCTTCTTTACCATTACTTAAGGCTTACGGTTTCCATGATACTTTCTGATTTGAGTTTGACTTGGGCAGCATTCGACTCTTGACACCCGGAATGAATACTCGGTGCCCCACAGTGACTCAGGTGTACATAGTAGAAATTGAAAGCAAAGGAAAAAGAATAAATGAAACCGTGATTAGTTGAGTGACATTGAATTGACCTTGAGTTGAATTGAAATGGAATCAAAATTACACTGAAATGGAACCGAAACGGAATCAAAATGGAATTGAAATGAATGCAAAAGGAAAAGGAGAGATTCGAAACGGAACCGAAATAGGGTGTGGCCCAGTTAGAATTGGAACATAGACTATTGCGCATATTTCGGATATACATTAACATCTGTTTTAACTAAAATATTCGACTTTATGTGAACTTTAGAGGGAAAATACAAAAAAAAAATATCATCTCGATTTCGAAGACATTTCTCGGAATACGTTCCATCAACCGGCGCCACTTGGTTCTCAATTCATTATTCCACTTGGTTCTCAATTTGTTGATGTTTTTGACGACACTGCCATTCACCTTCAGCTTCCTCTTCACAATAGCCCAAAATCTCTCTATCGGTCTGAACTGGGGACAGTTTGGTGGGTTGAGTTCTTTCGGTATAAACTGAATCCCGTTGGTTTCATACCACTGTAGCACTGTTTTACTGCAATGACAGCTTGCAAGATTTGGCCAAAACATGACAGGTTTATTGTGGGATCTTATGAATACAATATTCGCTATTGGAGACATTCCGTTCTATACAGCTCTGAATTAAATGTCTTATCAGTGATGAAAACCTTGGTCTTCCTACCGCAGCTGCAGATGCCTTGCCAAATCATGTATTTACGTGCAAATTTATCTGCAAACATGAACTTGAATTTGGCAGGAACATCTCCCAAAGCCGTAGCCAAGTAAAATTTTTGTCCCGGTAGCTGTTTGAAATCTTTTACATAGGTTTCATCATCCATGAGGAGACAGCCATTGAATTTTGTCAACACCTGATCATACAGTTTTCTGGCACGGATTCTGGCCACAATGTTCTGCTCTTGATCCCTATTTGGTTGTCTACAGGCACGGTAGGACTTGAAGCCTTCCCGGAGACGAATCCGTTTCACGGTACTGCGTGCGGCGTTAAACTTTTTGGTCAAATCGCGGTCTGAGATGTTGGGGTTTGCCTTAATGTTCTTGATGACTTTGTTCCGCAGTTGACGGTTGACAGTACCCGCCCGTCGCTTGCTTTGAGGCTTGCGATCCGTCGACAAAGTTTCTCTGTACTTTTTCAAAACACGCGACACGGTATTTCGGGGAAAACCCAACACTTTAGCAAGTTTTGGCCCAGACCACGAAGGGTTTTCCAAATGGTTGCGCACAATTATTTTTCTTCTTTCCCTGTTGTTATAGGGAACACATAAGATGTCATAGTTTACAAATCCGACCACTAGGGTCGCTGCAAGAATCAAAAATGTTTGGTCCAATACTAAATGGGCCACACTTTAGAACCGAAAAGGAACTGTAATGGAATTGAAATGGAATCGAAACGAAACCAACGCGGAACCGAAATGGAGCCAAAACGGAATCGAAACGGAACCGATATGGAACTGAACCGGAATTGAAATGGAACTACCGTGATTAAAACACCCCCCCCCCCCCCCCCCCTCTAAAGTAAATCAAATACTAGACCCTCACTGAGCGGACCCTCCGCACTGTTGCTGAAATACACTACTTGGAAAGGTTTAATCTACTGCTCGTGCTTCCTAAGCGGGCCCTCCGCGTCCTATCTCTAATAAACATGCTTGTCATCGTCAGTCTTAAGTTACACTTTTCTGTGGCTATGTGCTTCATTTCGAACCGTCAGATAATTACCATCATCAAAACATTCTCCCTTTTCGAAAATTTGCAATTACTTTCACTTATTATACCATGAGCAAACCAGGTATTTTGGTTATTCATTCCATAAAACAAATGGATGAACAACAACATAAGTTGCCACGAAAATGAAAAGTGTACTTTTAGTCGTTTCTCCTTGATAGAAAGTAAGAAGTCTAAGAGAGAATTGCGGCCTAACCCGCCAGTATCACACCTGATGTTAGTGCCTTTATATAAACGTTATACGACGTGGCAGTGAAATAAATGTGCAAAATATGTGATACTTTCACTACTGGTCAAATGCTTGGCCCCTCATGCATGTTTATAGCATGAGATAAGCCCTCTCACCGTCGAAAAGGTGAAAAATTTGACCCGCGGAACGTGCATTCAATGAATGGTAATTGCTCTCTAAGTCACGCAGCACAACTTTGGGCTGTTCATCATTCGACCGAAAATAACGTCTCCTAGCCTTGCGTAAACGATTTCGAAAATACCGTAGTTCGTTGTTCCACCATGGCTGTCTCCTTTCACAAGAACGGTGTTGTTGCTTAATCGGGACAACATCTCGAACAATTGAAAACACCCGTTGATAAAAGTTGGAAACGGCCTCGTCCATCTTACATCCAATTAGGCAATCTTCCCAGTGAACGGTGAAAATTAATGCATTAAGCGATGCGAAATCACATTCATTGAAATTTAAAAATATTCAAAGCACTCAAATTATTGCACATGTCAGCAATTTCAAACTTCAGGACGAAGGGATTGTGGTGCTGGCCGATTTTCAGCAACGGCACCGGCGGCTCAAGTAACTCAACCCATTTATCCTCATTCACGAATGCCAAATCTAGAATTTCCATAGGAGTGGACGCTGGTCTACAGGCCTCCATTCCAAATCGCTTCAATACTGCCTCAATGTATCCCTGTTGATTAAGCTTCATAACACCAACTACCCGGTCGCGTTCAATCTTCAAGCCAGGGAACATTTTCGCTGCTCCTAGATATTTCATTTTCATTTTCATTTTGCAGCGTTTGGTGGGGCAATGAGAGCGCAAGTCAATCCAAAGCCGAGGGTTATGGAGGGGTAATGGCGAACTGCCCCAGGGTTAAAATTTTAAAATTTTAAAAAATTTTTTATTTATTTTTTTTCTTTTTTTTTTTTTTTTTTTTTCGAGGATCTTCACATTACTTTCTAAAAACTCCCCCCAAACCCCCCCCCCCCCCCACCCCCCCCCCCCCTCCCCACAAAACAATAAGAAAATAAGAGCGAAGAGGGTGTTAGTGTTTCATAGAATGTACACGCTAAGACTCAATTACCCATAAAAAGGTAATTGTTTCACCCATATATGGGTAACTGATGCAATGCTCATAATATGGGTAAATATTACTCACAAAAGTGGGTCAACTTCACTTACAATTTGAGTTAAGTGATATTACCTAAATATGAGTAAATGCATATTACCCATATTTGGATGAAAAAATAAACATTGTCAGTTCGTAAGCTTCATTGGATCGAGTAGGTTGGTTATCATTCCATCTTGCGATTCAACAGATTGAGGTCCATCACGAAAGTTGGAATTGATGGAGTAGAAGATGGAAGAACTGACAAAAACATTTGGATCCGGATTCGTTCCGAAAATTGAGCGGTGAGAAGGTTGTGGCAGAGTTGTGACCTTGGAATTGTACCGAGAATACACGACGATGAGAGGGAGTGGGAGGAATCACAACATCTGAAAAAGAAATGCCGTTCTTGTTTTTTAACCTGATGGGTTCAACCATGCGATCAATAATTGTTTTGATCAACTGTTAGTCATTTCTTTTTAATCACTTCTCAGCAATATTTGCATTCCTTGTTATGGAACAAATAATCAGCAGTTAGTCCAATTGCTATAGTAGTAAAAGTATAATTGAAGCACAGAGAAATCCATATCCATATCCATATTTGCTTCTAATTTAAATATAATGTTTTAGATTTACCTATATTTGCGTGAAATTTACTTTAAATTGGTTACCCATAAATAAGTAAACATTACCTATATTTTTAGTTAACCATGTGTACTCAAATATGGGTAAAGCGACTTTACCCATAAAATGAGTATGTGCACTTTTCCGCGATTATGAGTAAAGTTCACTCATATTTGGGTAAACTGATCTTAGCGTGTAGGAGTTTGGGGTATTTTCCGCGCATTTTTTTTTTTCTCCGAACGACTCCCCCCAACAAACCAACACACACCAAAAATAATTATTTTTAAATCAAAAAGTATAAAAAAAAAATACTGGATTAAATTTAGACAACAACATTTAAATTCTAGCTTAGCTTTGGATCTAGTAACCATCCTCATCTCAAACTTAACAATATTTCAAATCACTGACTAACTAATCTGACACTTGGAAAAGAACAGTTCTATTTCCTATCTAGTTTCTTTTTTTCTATTTATTTATTATCTGGTATGGAGGACACATGCTATAAACTGCATGGAAAGGTAACGATAAAATAAGAAGAAAGACTAGCAACCCCCATCCAACCCCAACCACCTCCATCGCCCGTCCCGACAGACACGCGCATCCCGTCCACAATGCACAGACCCCCCCAGTGCCATGCACTAATACTCGAGAGTCGATATTAGTACACGAGACCGAAGAAGTCCGCACACCGTAGACGAAACACGCGTATCCGTCAAGACAAGCAACAAATGTAGCTGAGATCAAACGGAAACTACCAATTCCTCCTCTAATTTTCCAGTTACAGGTATTCCACTAAAAAGCTCACACTTTCCAGGATTCATACATGGAAAGGTTCATTCTATTGTTCCAATGGTGTTTCCTAAGCGGGCCCTCCGCGTCCTATCTCTAATATACATGCTTGTCGTCGTCAGTCTCAAGTAACACTTTTCTATGACTATGTGCTTCATTTCGAACAGTCAGATAATTACCCTGATCAAAACATTCACCCCTTTCGAAAATGTTGCAATTACATTTAGTTATTATACCATGAGCAAACAGGTATTTCGGTTATTCATTCCATAAAAAAAATGGATGAATAACAACATAAGTTGTCAATAAAATGAAAAGTGTACTTTTAGTCGTTTCCCTTAGATTGATAGTAAGAAGTCTAAGAGTGAATTGCGGCATAGCCCGCCAGTATCACACCTGATGTAAGTGCCTTTATATAAACTTTCTACGACGTGGCAGTGAAATAAATGATAAGAAAATGTGATACTTTCACTACTGGTCAAATTCTTGGTCTCAAATGCATGTTTATAGCATTAGATAAGCCCTCTCACCGTCGACAAGGTGACAAATTTGACCTACGAGAGGGTCTTTACTTTAAACACTTATTCTTGAGCAGAAATTGAAATGGAATCGAAATTACACTGAAATGGAACCGAAACGGAATCGAAATTAAATTGAAATAGGTGCAAAACGGACTCGAAACGGAACCGGAATAGAACCGAAATGGAATTGTAATGGAATTGAAATGGAATCGAAACGAAACCAGAGCGGACCCGAAAAAGAACCGAAATGGAGACGAAACGGAATCGAAACGAAACCGATATGGAGCTGAACCAGAAGTGAAATGGAACTACTGTGATTAACACCCCTCTTCTATAGTAAGTCAAACACTAGACCCTCACTGAGCGGACCCTCCGCACTGTTGCTAAAATAAACTACTTGGAAAGGTTAAATCTACTACTCGTGTTTCCTAAGCGGGCCCTCCGCGTCCTATCTCTAATAAACATGCTTGTCATCGTCAGTATAAAGTAACACTTTTCTGTGGCTTTGTGCTTCATTTCGAACAGTCAGATATTTACCATGATCAAAACATTCACCTTTTTCGAAAATTTTGCAATTACTTTCACTTATTACACCATGGGTAAACCTGGTATTTTGGTTATTCATTCCATGAAACAAGTGGATAAACAACAACATAAGTTGCCACGAAAATGAAAAGTGTACTTTTAGTCGTTTCCCTTTGATTGAAAGTAAAAAGTCTAAGAGTGAATTGCGGCCAGTATCACACCTAATGTTAGTGCCTTTATATAAACGTTCTACGACGTGGCAGTGAAATAAATGTGCAGAATATGTGATACTTTCACTACTGGTCAAATTCTTGGTCTCACATGCATGTTTATAGCATGAGATAAGCCCTCTCACCATCGACAAGGTGACAAATTTGACCCGCGAGAGGGGATAATCAAATGGTCGCTAAATCTTATGTGAAAATTACTTAAGTGTTTCTTAGCAGTTTTAGTATAGTTTGATTTATGAAAGTGTGTGTTGGATAGAACGAATATAGCTGGAAACGCATTGAATCAGAAAATCAGAAAAAAACCGTAAGAAGACTACATTTAATAACAAATCTATGGAATAGGACGAAGTTGCATCCACAAATAGATCCAATTTGGTGCTTATAGACCGACATTACATCCAGATCCCTCGAAAGTTTCTGACTTTATAAAATGAGTTGAGTAAGTTTTCGTGATACATACTACCAAATGGCATATTACACATATCTAAGCAAGTGTATAACTAGTTCAATATCACTTCCAGCTCAAATACGTTATGAGTTATAATAAAAAATGTAATCGATTGTTGCATATTAGGCTGAGTCAAGGGACACATACCCTATTTGAACGAATTGAGAATTTTCCTTATTCCTGCCATCATATGCTATTGGTCGGTCGTGATTTTTTATCGAAGAACAAGTATGCACAAAATTAGTTGTTTTTTTGTGCCCAAAAAAAAAAAAAAGAATAAATTTTACCAGTTACGACTTTGATTTTATTAAAAGAAAAAATTAAAAGAAAAAACATGCACCGATCTTCATTCTCCATGTCCACGAATACCCCCTTTTGTTCATTTTGTTTGCTTTTCAAACATTATGTCATAAATTTTCAATTCATCCAAAACGTGAAAAGTTCCTTTAACAGTGAGTTCGTTGATTCTCACGCTTATAGTGACAGTACTACCAGGCACAGGAGAATCATTAAGCGCGCCCACGTATATCCCTATTCCGTACAGGTCAATTTTGTTGCCTACACACTTAGATTTTTTTACAGAAATCTGTAAAATTTTACCGAATTCTCAACAGCTGAACGTTCGGTTATCCGATTTAACGGATTTCGGTGAAATTTTACAATTATCTGTACAAAATTTACCGGATTTCGGTAAAATTTTACCGAAATCCGTTAAATCGGTTTACCGAACGTTCAGCTGTTGAGAATTCGGTAAAACTTTACAGATTTCTGTAAAAAAAATCTGAGTGTGTATAGATTTTTAAAGTTTAAAATTCTTTAGACTTTTTTTCCAAAAAAGTATTTTCGGCACAACTTTTTCAAGGATTCAATATAAATTTCACCTCACAGTTTTTTTCTCCCCTTCCCCCATTCCTTCCTTTTTTTTTTTTCCTCCCCCCATGCCGCCTCCTCCGTGTGAGGCGTTCTCCCCCCGCCGGGGGCACGTTCCCCTCCCCACCCCCAGGTTAGATATGCTTCCTCTAAAATTCCCCCGGGTTTCCCGATTTTTTCCAAAAAAAACACCCCCACCCGCGAAACCCCATATCTTCGTTTTTTCCAGGGTCCCTAAGACCGGGCTTTGGTTTATCCTGGTGGCGAACTGGTCCTCACACATCTTGCCCAAGTTTTTCATCATATACTTTTCCGATGCATAATAAACATCCAATATGTTATCGGAATGGATGTTGACTTCTCGGCAATAAATGTACCGCAGTAGTTCTAGAAATGGGGCTGGCCTTATATCATCGATTATAACCGGATGCATGAGAGTATCACGATTTGATTCCGCAAAACTTCCATTAAACTGTTTGCAAAATACTTCGCTGGCCATCATAATGATCAGCTTGTGGGCGTAGATGTATTCTCCGCATTGACCCATTTTGAAACGAATATCAGCCAGGTGCCCATTGTTCAAAAGCTGCTTGAAACTATCCTTCAGTGGCAAATTGTACTGGATTAACTGTCTGTCTCTAAAATATTCAAAAAGGTGTTTTTATTATCATTAACCAGTACTATTTAGTTGAGATAAATACCTCTCAGTTGAGGATTGCATTTTGGTAGATTTTGTCCTATTATGAGCAGATTACAATTTTAGAATACTAATCAGTTAGTGCAACGCGAGTCAAGAAAACGTGTCCACCAAAATGATGAGCTATCCACAGCAGGCGCCACTTTTTAAAACGTTCACCCATTTAAATGTCTTATTTTTTTTTTTTTTTTTCTTTTTTGTTTTAAGGTGCAATTTCAAGTTTTATATTTAATGTCAACTTTCCTTTCATTTCCATACATATGAATCAATAGGCCATACACACTTAAATTCGATTTTGCTGTTCGGTAAAAAAATTGACGAAACATTTCGGTAAACATAACATCTTACCGATTTTTCTGTAAACATAAAAAATGTTACCGTAATTTTGTAACACTTTACCGAACGATCTGTAATGTTGAATTTTATTTACCGTATACGGTAGAAAAAAATACAATCCATACTCTAAAAACAAACAATCACTGAATACGGTAAGAACTTTACCGAACAAAACGTAAAACGAACTCTGAATAACCGAAGCCCGGTAAAGTATTATTAACTGTCAAACTGTCAGCCATTTTCTATGAAGCCTCGTGGTTCCAGTGATCGGTTGTCCAGAAGGTGGTTTGGATATTGATTAATTTTAATTATTCCATGTATGTATGTAGAAAATAAACCAGCGTTAATTAGAGCTTTCATACGGCTAGCTATAAATATTTCAAATGTGCTGATTACACGCTAAACAATCAATATGTTCGATGTAAAAAGGGATTATTATTCTAAATGATACACATGCAAAATATATTTGCAGCATTGTATCCATCTACAGGTAGAACACAACTTCACTGACCAGCATCCGATGCAGTCGACACTCATCGTTCGTAGTATTTCGTTGACTGCGCCAAATGCTGGAAAGACCTCACAGTCCCAGTCGGAATAACAACAAATATAGTTTTGTTTAGTATATTCAATTAACCAATAACATCCGAATATTTTGGTGTTTAACGATAAAAACAAAAACAAAATACCGAAATGGTTCGGTACCAGACTACACAAATTACCGAACTGTACGGTAATTTTTGACAGATCATCAAATCTTCCATTACCGAACTGTACGGTAGTTTTTGACAGTTCATCAAAAAATTTGAGTACCGAACGTTCGGTAATTGATTTAATTACCGAACAGATTACCGAACGTTCAGCTGTTGAAAGTTCGGTAAAAAATTACCGAATACTGTAAAATTTTCTAAGTGTGTAACAAAAAAACAAAAAAAAATAACATAACCCCCCCTCCCCACCACAAACCCAAATTTACCCAACCTTATACATATCACCCCACCACCCCCCCCCCACCAACCAAATTTCCCCCATTTCCTTTTTTCCCCCATCCAACAAAAAAGGCCAAAATCCTTTTTAATCAAAAAAAATATTTAGAAAAGAACCACCTTTGAAGATGCCAACTAGGGTTACGATATGTAATGTTAGCCTAGTTCCTTTGTTTGGTCTATGTACCAAATATGTCATTAATTCTTCGATAATCAACAAAATAATGTTGCTATCAGGATGACCGATTTCTCTCGAAGCAGTTGAGATATTATTAATCAATTAATAGTTGCTCACTTCCGCGTAATTTTCGATTTCCTTAACTTTTTAGACACCATGACTTCACTGGTTAAGCTGAACAGATTATCTACACGATCTTCGAATGATCTAAAGTTGCAGAAATTGAACCTACAAACCGAATAATACAGCCAAGATGTACAGAAAATAGTCACACGTTATAAACTAACAGGTCCACATAGGTAAAATAACAATGATTCAACAGGAAAACCGTAGACCCAATGTTAGGAACATATTTTTTTCCACGTTCCCAACTATGGCCTGTTATATGGAAAGCGTAGTAAAAATGTTGTTATTGGTAAAATTTACAATAAAAATGTCTGAGTTTCGATTGAAAGTTTTCCATATGGCTCATCTTAACACAAACTAAAGGAACAAAATCTGTGTAGAGTGAATTATAATGTTTTGATTATCAAATGGTCGCTAAATCATATGTGAAAATCACTTAAGTGTTTCTTAGCAGTTTTAGTATAGTTTGATTTATGAAATTGTTTGTTGGGTAGAGCGAATACAGCTAAAAACGCATTGAATCAGAAAATCAGAAAAAAAAAATCGTACGAAGACAACATTTAATAACAAATCTGTCGAATGGGACGAACTTGCATCCATGAATAGACCCAATTTGGCGCTTATAGACCGACAATACATCCATATCCCTCGAAAGTTTCTGACTTTATAAAACGAGTTGTGTAACTTTTCGTGATACATACTACCAAATGGCATATTGAACATAACTAAGCAAGTGTATAACTAGTTAAATATCGCTTCCAGCTCAAATATATTACGACTTATAGTAAAAAATGTAACTGATTGTTGCATATTAGGCTGAGTCAAGGGACACATACCCTATTCCAGATCGAGTGCAGGCAATAAAAAACCTCTCAATAACAATATGGCATATATTAACAATATGTGTTAATGTAGAGGTTATATGGTGAAAACAAGATTAAACTATTTGATAACAATAACATAAAATGTGATTATATATCTTACATTTGAAATGTTGTTTTGACTGTATAGCAAATTGTTTTTCGTTATGCGGGATTGTATTTGTTTTTAATTTAACCTGGCATTTTATATTGTATATGTTTTAAATTTCACCTGGCATCCCTGTGTAAAAAAATCACAGTATTGGAAAGCATCGGAGGTGCTGTTTAATAACACAAAAATCTGTTTGGAAAATGTCGAGGAAATACCGGAAGATGATTATTTCATCTTCCACTTTATTTCTCTGGTGAAAAACACCCTTCACTATACGTGAAAAGCAGCAAGGCCTACCGAAACGTCGTTACCAAAGAACAGATTTGGCTATCTTTGGCAAACAAAGTAAAGCTGACAAGTAAATAAATTATATTATTCTATGGTTTTTTTTTACTAAGTTTTAATCTATTTCTTTCTCTCCTACTTAGTTGAAGATGCTAAGCGAAAGTGGAAGTATCTCCGTGAGAGATACGTCAAGGAGTTACGAAATATTGAGAAGTCTTCTACTTCCGGCGCTGGTGCTGGCGGAGTGCATGTTCCAAAATGGAGATTTTTTGAGCTTTCTTTTTTGGCACAGCATTGTAAGATATCGACATTTGACATTTGATATCGCCCACATATTAGAGGGTTCCGAGAATTCAGTACTTCCGAGGAAGTGGCCACTTCCAAACATTTGATATATTAAGTCGGAATCTTAGGCCGCGATGTGCGACGTGCGAGAAAGTGGCCTCTTTTTAGATCTGATGTGATCTAAATTCTTGAGCCGCGTCTTCATGTATCATGCAGCACAATGATTTAAATTCTTGCATCTGCAAGAAAATTGATTCAAATGATGCATGTTTCAGATCACTTTTTTTTGGCTTTATCTGTTTTCTGTAGTAGTGCTGGGAACATTGCTATAGATAAAAAAGAATCGGATTTATCTGTCAAAGGAAGTCAATCGTGTAAACAAACGTTCTGAGTGAAGAAGAAATTGGTCCGATTGAATTATCATCCCAGTATGAAGGCCGCAGGGGAGATTTTAGTTTCCAGGTTAATCGAGTTGAATTACGCGGAGCAGAAAAAGGAAGACTACGTGGAACGGGAGCAAAACCTTGCGATTATAGTGCCGAATTTTGAGGTTTCCCTACCGGAGGTGTTGCAGGGTTTTATTCTGATTTTGGAGTGGGTGTAGAGAGACGAAGTGGGTTATACTTTGAGGAATAATTATGCTTATTTTTTACTTTTAGATAATGAACGAAATGAGCTTTCGCAATAAGGTAATGCTGTTCGAGGGTTGACGCAAGCGAGATCTTTACATTTGGTTGGCGAACGATGAAAAGGAACCGTCAGTTAAGTTCCTGGTTGAAGAAATCATAATAGGGGAGCTGAAGTGAACTGGAAGTTGTCTTCGCGTATCTCAACCCAGTTGTCAAGTTTACCAAGCAACCACATCTGGTAGTAATTAAAGAGCTCCTGATTCAGCTTTTTGGTGTCCCAAATCACCATACAAAAAAAAAACAACCATTCATTTACACGATCGGTTCCATCCAGCCAAATATCGACAGCTGATTTGGAAAGCCACCAAAGATAAATATCTGCACAAGCAGAAGCAGAAACTGAATTTAATACACTGAAAAAGACCCACGATTTTGCCAAATCTACCTCGTAGTTGTTTTTCTTTTTGTTAATCTTGAATCGCTTTTTAAACGGGTCTAGCGAACTCCTTTCGCCCTTCATTGACATGCCTGAATTACGGCGATGTTTCTTTCCGTTGATCGAATCTTTCTCGGAGAAGCGGAGATGGTCATACGAGCACACATCGTTGGTTCAGAGCTTGACATATCCAAGACAAGCAAGCTCCCACTGCAGTTGCCCCAACTCCTCCACGGCTTGCATAATTCGCAGTAAATTGCAGACTTCTTCCATTGTATCAACTGAAAAATACACTAACTGATCAACAGTAGCAAACAAAAACAAACGCATGTGAGGCGATCACATTGTGGGTTACAGAACGGCAAAACGCAACGGCAGAACGGCAACGGTAATTTTAGTACATTGCGAATTGGTCGTTGTTACCGTTTTGCCGTTCTACCGTTCTCATTGTGTTTGACCCATTACTCCAAACCCCCAACCCAATCTTTTCTTCCCTTTTCTTTCTTTTTTTATACATTATTTTTTTTTCTTTTTTTTTTTCCCCAAAAAACACTTCCACAAACCTTAAATTGAATGAAAAAACCCCACCCCATCTATCGTTTCCTCCTCTTAACACTTTTTGTTGGCTTTTCCTTTTTTCCTCCCCTCTTCGCACCGCATCAATGACCACACTTTTGCCTTTACAATCTCCGTCGTCATCGCCTTTCCAAAAAAAAAAAAAAAATGTTCAAGGAGCACAGGCAGCGAGTTTGAAAAGTTTAGAAAACAAACATAAATAATGACAGCTCTCGCCAGGGGGTGGCAACCCGGGATCGACCCCGTTTGAAGTTGTCGCTCTTGATCTTTTCCTTCACCAAAATGAACATAATAACTTTAGACGTATGTGTTGATCCTAGATTTGGCTCGCAGCAGCGATAATCGTCCTGATGATGGAAAGTGATGACTCGGCGAGGTTTTGTCCTTTGCCGCCCTGCCTTAGGTATCGGTCGCTTTCTTTTCATGTTGCAAACTTTTGGCAAAATCGGAAACCAGCGCAGCCACCGCGCACCGGTCGGCAACAATGAAAGACACACAACAATAAAGAAGGTAGACGGTGGGTGTTGTAGAGCAACAGCTTTTGTTGCTGATTTTTTCGGTCTGAATTTTTCGCTTTCTCTACCTCTGAAATGCTCCGATTACAGATTACCAGTCGTATGAAATTGAAAAGTCAATTTCGCGAAACAAAAACCCTCTGCGACTTGTAGAATTGTGCATTGAAAGTTAAGAAATGAGCCACTTAGAATGGCTCGTGTTGCTGAGAAGAAAGTGTGAGAATAGAAGATTTTGGCAAAGTTATACACTAATTTACCTTATTTATTTGGTTTAATTAATTATCAACAGACTTAATTGGTGTCCAATTGATAAAATAAAAACATGAATATAAAAATCTTAGCACTAACAAAACCAGTCTTCTTGAACAGTTACGGCAAACGTTACACATTAAGGCAAACAATACACTATCAAAAAGCACACTGTTGTTGCTTTTCTATCTGTAATCCAGGTAAAAGCTCGGTAACAAGAGACCTCTCGAGAGAAGTCTAAGTGTCGGCTACTGGGTAATCTACACACCAAATTTTATTTTTTTCATTATCCATCCATTATCCATTCATATCCATATATCTCATACATCCTCATATCCATGCATCTCTTGGGGTTTTTTTTTTTCATTAGGGCGAATCTACAATTGAGAGATTCTCTCCGGGCTCGCTCTCTTTCATTCATAAACCAATCACCTTTACGTTTTGCATTCTACTATTTCCATAAACCTTATCTCATTGTAGAGTCTGCTAGCCAGCACTGTTGTGTTTCGATCTGCACTAGAGAATCTCTCGAAAGTTTTATAATGCCGCTGTAATGAATGAAAGAGAGCGAGCCCGGAGAGAATCTCTCAATTGTAGATTCGACCTTATGAAAAAAAAAAAAAAACCCAAGAGATGTATGGATATGAGGATGTATGAGATACATGGATATGAATGGATAATGGATGGATAATTCTTAAATTGCGTCTGCTCAATGGGGGCGACGAAGCTTTGATCTTGGCATGGTTGATTCGATGTACAACAAGATTTCAGACTATAATAATTAGCCTAATCTTACACACTTAGAAAATTTTACAGTATTCGGTAATTTTTTACCGAACTTTCAACAGCTGAACGTTCGGTAATCCGATTTAACGGATTTCGGTAAAATTTGACAAGTTCCGGTAATTTTTTTACCGGAATACTGTAAAATTTCACCGAAATCCGGTAAATCGGATTACCGAACGTTCAGCTGTTGAAAGTTCAGTAAAAAATTACCGAATACTGTAAAATTTTCTAAGTGTGTAGGTCACTGGAAGCCGATGATTCAACCATGTTGAAGTTTATCAATGTTCTCAAATTTGTTCAAATTTGCGAGAGGATTCCAGTACTTGCATCAGTGAGTTCTGTAAAGCGTGGAAAATTGCTCAGCTTCCTTCCACCCCCAAGTTCCACGTTATTCATCAACTTCTGGAAGAGTTTTTTTTTAAGAACAAACAAAAAGGCTTACAAAAAAAAACCACACAAAACCAAAAATCAACAAAAAAAACAGTGAAATGAACTGTTTGTGTAACAGTGAATCTACAGTAAAAAAATCCAAAATTGAGTTTTATTTTTTCTGGAAAATATATTCGAGAATTTATTAGTGAACTTTCTTAGCTAAATTCAAAAACGAAATCTAAAAATGCAAATCAAACAAAATTATTTATTATTGGTACATTCTCGGGTACATTGAAACATTTCATTGGAAATTTGATCAAATCCACTAAAGGTTCGTATTGAAACGAGTACTTTTCGTTTGTCATCAAAAAAAAATAACACCCATCATACCACCCCACCCCCATTATACACCACCCCCCCACCCCACACACCCCACAAAACACACCCAACCCCACACCCCCCCCCCACCATCCCACCCCCATGACGTATATAATACATAAACAAAAATTATTTATACGTATTTTTTATTTAGCAATTTTTTGTAGTTTTGTATTTTAGTTTTAAGATGCCGGTCATTGGGGCAAATATTTTACCTGTTGACTGTAATAATAAAAGAAGTTTCTCCGAGCAAACAACTGAAGAGGTCCACAAAGATTTTTTTTTCCAAAAAATGGGAAAACTACAAAGTCGCATCTCAATTCGAAGTTTTGAGTAACCAAAGTAACCAAGTTTTGAGTTGCATTATTGCTTACAATAGTCTTCATATTGAATGATAATTTATCTGCCGATATTCTGAAAAATAAATGAGTTTGAAGTATTCCATACTTAGTTTTAAGTAAATCCCGTCAAATTCTTGACAGTTCCGTGTTTATTTAATTTATCTACTTTATAGTTTTTAAGATTCAGATTGTTATTAATCATTTTTTGAAATGAAAAACTTCTTTTATTTTAGATAGTCGCCTTCATGAGAAGATAAAAATCTAAAAACAAATTTTCTCAAAAATCGCCGATGAAATATTTTCTTCCTTCACAATTTTTATTTCTAATCACATTTGCCATCTTACACGAAGAAAAATCCGAGGAACATGAAAGTTCTATAATAATCGACATTTGGACAACATGTATGATTCAGAACATTTTTCGGAATGCGCTATATGTGATATATTTTTTGCTGAAATGTGAATATTTGACTATTACACACAAAAAAAAAAAATGTTTTTTTAAAAATTTTTTTCTTTTTTTCTTAAAAAAGTTTATTTTTTATTAAATTAAAAATAAAATTAACCACTGTGAAAGTTTTGGGTTTTTTTTTAAAAGTGTATTTTTCGGTTGAGTGTGTAAATTTAAAAGTGATTCCTTTTACCATGAAAATTGTAGAACTGTCAAATCCACCAACACAAAAGCAAGCCGTCTTCGTTTGATAGAAAAAAAAAAGAATCGAGCTTACCTGTCAAAGTCATCTTGTTCTTTTCATCCGTCTGTGTGGTGAGACTCGGTGGTATATTTTCTATGAAGATTACATTCGAAGTTTTAGCCTTACAGTAGTACCAACAATCAATGTGCAACTAGCGATTTGAAATTGGTTCACTGTTGTAGAACCCCTAGGTCCGAAGTATACCTTGCAGTCTGCACCTTGCAATAATTCTTGCGCTTTTCAGTACCTTCCGGTACTAGTATCTTGGTTGTTGTTTTGATTCACTATGTTATTTTGACACAACATTTGAGAATATGTTGGTGTGAGCTACGTTGTTAGGGGCGAATCATTGAGCTTGGGACCGAGCTTGGGACCGATGTGCTAGTACTGACTGAGCCAAGAAATATATTGTATTTGTTCGGGACCTACTGGTCTTAGAGTTAGTCTATGGTAGTACGCTCTGACAAAGTTCTCTTTCCACCGACAGCACCAGCTCGCCGGACAGCCCATTAAGCAACATGAAGCAGCATAACAACCCAACAAACAACAGGAACAGTTAACTTTCTTCCAATTACGAATATCTCACCAGCAGCGAATCGGATCCGAACTACGAATCCGTCCGAACAAACCCCGTCGATCGTCAACGATTCGCTCTCGTCCATCGTCAACGATTCGCTCTCGAAGTCCGATTCCTAGGCGACGCCAGGTGTGCAGCAGGCAACCGCCACGACAACGACGGAGGACACCGGGTTCGACACTCTTCCGGCCGAAACAGAAGCGGAGACGCCTTCGATGTGCGAACTGGAAATCACCAGCGTCAGTGACTACTTTCAAGACTGATTTTTTCATGCCAATTATGAGAACCGTCGTGCAGTATAAGTTTATTAATTGTTTTTTATATGTGTGGTTGGGAATGCTGTTATATCCTGACGGCGAGTGAAAAACAACTCCAACAAAGTTTATTTAGATGATTAATATAATCCGAATGCATCGTTTGAGTGAGGATTATGCCTTAGTTAGAAATCCGTTGTTTACTACATGAGCCAGTAACAAGAAATATTTGTTTACATAACGGAAAAATAATGTTTTATTATATCCCACTTTCATTTAAAATCAAATGATTTTCAAACAAATTGTCTTATTAAAATTTATAATGATTCATCTAAAACAAAACAATTTATGTTAAAACTATTTTTATTTCAATCTTAACAGTTTACTTTTATTTGAATCGTAATTTGCTTTTATTTGAATCGTAATTTGCTTTTATTTAGAACGATGCCACGGTTTCGATTTGACAGTTCTCCTTTTTTTTAAATTTTTTAATTTTTAAAATCAACCGCAAAAAATTTTTTTATTTATTTGTAGGATTTTTTTTGTTATTGATATACCCCCTCCCCCCAAAAAAAACAAACCCAACTTTTCAATTTTTAAAATTTTTTTTTTATTTCTAACAACAATTTTTTTTTTTTTTATTTAAAAAAAATTTTAAAAATAAAGCAAATCAGTGTCAGTATCCTCCAATTCCAATAACTCCCCAGCTTCAATTTTCTTAGAAACGTTTTGATTAACTACACTCAAAAAACAATGCACCTTATATTTAAGTGCAATCGCCTATAGATTTGGGCAAAGTGCAAAGTTATTGCTCTGTATTGGTGCGGCACTTATTTTTTATTAAATGTGGTCAATTAACCATATGTGCAATAAATATATAGTCTTTAAGTGCAAAGGCTGAATAGATATTAATTATAGTGTACATGGATTGCATTAACTTGTCCTAGCAAAAATCAAATGAGTTTTTTAATACGTTTTATGTGAAAAGGTGCATGGATTTCATTTTTTCATAAAAAGTTTAGTTTTGGATTTTTTGTACTTTTCATGTAATAAAACGAAATGTGTGAATAAAAGAGGTTTTATTTGTACCATAAAAACTTCATCACTTTTTGAAGCTATCGCGTTCAGCAGCTCTTCTGCGGGAATGGCAAAAATGCTCGGCAGATCTGAAATATTCACAATAAACCCCGTAACATGGCAAAGAAGAACATCTATAGTAATTTATTACCTTCAAAAATTCAGTGACTTCCGCTGGCAAACCAAGTACCTAAACCACCACACGGTAAACTTCACTTTGCTTCTCCATTTTGCATTTTTTTTTCTTCTTCTAGAACTATAAGGCAGCTGATTGTTTTTCGCGCACGGTTTCTTATTTCGTTTTAAGTGCGAAGATGGATAGAATAGGGCAAAGTGAAAACACACTTGAATGACATTTCTCGCTCCATTGAAAAATATGTGCGGACCATATCAGTCTCATTGGAAACGAACCTGTGTATTAAGTGACGGGTGTTAAAAATTATGTGCGGCAAATGAAAATCATACTGGCTCACATGATTTCAATTCGAAGCAAAAATTGACCGATATAAGTGCCAATTTTAATAATAAAAATTATTGATTTATTTTCAGTGTATAGATCATTGCACGGATTGTATTAACCTCAATTGTTTGACAGTTCAGGGAGCTTGTTTACAAGGTGTTAGAATTTAAACCGAAGAAGTGAAATTTTACATTGTCTTTTTCTAGATTGTATACGATTCGATTCAGAACATGATGTAAAAAAATGCACTTGTGAATGGTTTCCGGCTATTTTATTTCAATGTTTAAAAAATTAGAGCACAAAAACTCAAACTGACATTACCGAATTTTTTCTAAGTCCGCGAAAACAAGCTCCCTGAACTGTCAGAAATGCATTGATGACGCCTTCGTGCAACGATCTATAACCTAAATTTCAAAGATGCCTGTTATTCTGAAACCCGGCATTCCTACACAGAAAAAATTCTTGTAGTAAAAACTACCATTTTACCCGACTATGCATATCTTTAAAACTACTATGAAATTTCAGTCAAATTTACTACGTTTGTGGTAAAACCTTCAGCATTTGTGGTATATTTGACAGACCTCATATTGATATCAACCGCACCATGGTTGATCTAATCGCAGGCATGGTAAAATCAAACGCTTTTATAGTCAGCTGAAAATTGTATCGAAATGGTAGTTTCTACCTTGGTTTTTTTTTTGTGTGTATGACTATAAATGAAGTATTTCCCAGGGTATTTCCATGATAACTCGGGCCTTTTTATTTTTATTTTTCTGATTAAAGCTCGAATCTTTCCCTATTTTTGTTGTCGGCGTCGATGTTAATCAATACGACATTAAGCAAATTTTTGGCAAATATATTCTCAGGTTGTACCAATTTTTAAAATAGCGACATAAATAAACGTAAAAGATATTTCAGCCAATTCGTACTGGTTTCGTACGTAGTTTATACAAACTTTACTTTTCTTCAATGCATTAAAATTTAGAGACAAACATAACTCAAGATGTGCAGTTCAAAAATTTACTAATAGTTGTAAAACAAAAACAAAAGAGTCATTTAAAACATTTTATAATCTATTTTTTCATATACCGTTTATATAATTCATAACTCTTATCTATCATATCATATGATCAATTAATTTTGTTATTAACTACCCGCATAACGAAAAACAATTTGCTTTATAGTCAGAACTATATTTTGAATGTAAGATATATTGTCACATATTATGTTATTGTTATCAAATAGTTTAATCTCGTTTTCACCATACAACCATATTGTTAATGTATGCGATATTGTCTTTGATAGGTTTTTTATTGTCTGCATTCGGTCTGCATTATATACCAACTTTTTGGCATAGAGTAAAGCAAAAAAATTCGTTTTCTATGGTAACTTAACTTAACCGCCTATTTAGCATATTGTTATTTGGCCTTTTATCATTTGACATATTGTTAAAACTATATAGGATTGTTAGTTTATAGTTGTCAACTATAAAGGTAAATGTCGTAACTAATATGGTTTTTCTGAACCATCCGCAATCCTCCCGCAGTAGGCTTTACATCACAATCAGCAGCAGTCAGTGGCGGAATACTTCACAGAGCGACGAAGGGAACAAACATGAGCCCTCTGACCGGTTCGTACGTTTGTACCAACCCGAAACGTATTTCAGCAACAACAGGACAATAAAGTCGATTTTCCAGTGGGAGGAGAAGTTGCCAAAAACTTAATAAAAGCTTGCTCTTCTTTTGCTCTTGTGGTTGAATTGCTGAAGTCGAATTCACCCTGTTCCAGGATGTCTCAATCGATCCAGTAAGTAGGTAGGTAGGTAGTCGGTAGCAATTTAACACAATCGCAATATTCCAGTTCAGCAGTCAATTGATAGAAGAGCGCAGGTTTTCAAACATCAACGAACTGCATAGTAGGAAGGACCGGAGAAAGGATTGGATGATTCTGGTTCGGGAATAAATTGGTGCAAAAGCGGCTTTCACTTCTAGAGGCTAAAAATTCTCGAAGACGCGAGGATCCCTTTTTTATTCATGGCAGCAGCTTCTCTCTCGAGCCCGTATTTCTCCCGTTGTAGCCTTGGAAAGGATTTTATCCTTCGCTTACCTTCATTTTTTTTGTACCTTCCTATAATAGCTCGTGCACTAAACGGAGAAGCAGCAACAACCCTCGGCATTCGAAGGGTTGTCACTGCGTGAAGAGATTTCCATTTATTAGATGACTTTAATTTATGATGGCACTCATTTTAAGTTATTGATGTTATTTTTTATCCTGTTGTTGGTTCCTTCAAGTCTGCTTCTTGTTTTTTCCCTATGATGTTGTGTGCGGACACCTTTTGTGGTAAGCCGACGGAAAAAGGTGACAACAAACGATGGCAAATGATCCGGAGCGTTCGCTTGACAAGGCTGCAATGGAGTGTACTAATTTTCTGGGATGAGTGAAAATATCGGTGGCTTTTGAGATTTGGGATTTTAATGTTAAAGAATCATCAGAGGTGAGGGCAAAGCTTGGCTAAGCCAATTCTGTTTTACCATTTACATTTTATGGGATGCGAATCTCACTAGGCAAGAGCAGTGTACGATTATCTCAGGATAAGACTCAAATTTTCGATGAAAATATCCCAGGTAACCAATAAGCAGTTCCAAAGCGTCTTAACGGCAGCCTATCAAACGAACTCAAAAGCTCTTTCAAGGATCTCACTTTTTACTAATCGATTTAGTTTCAAAATTAAACGGCATTGAGTTGAATCTAACCCCGGTAAGACCTTGTTCATATCAGGGCTGGATAGTCAAGAAGAAAATTTACATTTTTTTGGATCTGGAAGTACCGGCGCATTGGCCCCAAGATAAATTAATCACCCCTCAAAACATAAGCCCAACGAATAACCGATCAAATATTCTGTCAAAATAATAGGGGACCGTAGACTTTGGTTTACCACACCCCCCTCCACCCAAAAAAGTCTACGTGGTTTATGAATAGCCCCTAACTTGAAAATGAGTAGAAAGATTAGTAATTTCCATTTAATTCCAACTACCTTTATTGCATATCTTGACAGATACGCGTATTTCGTCTACAAGGTGCAGACTTTTTCAGTGTCGTGTACTAATACCAACTAATACTCGACTGAATCAAGTACCGTAAAGCGAAATAATGGGGTACTCTATGGTGTACTTGGGATCAATGGTGTTCTAAAGCAGTGGAGCTCATTTTTTAATAGCTAGTTTCAAATTGATGGTTCGTCATGTGCTGACAAGGAAGGAGGACTACTCTCTTCGAAGGGTGCAACCTATCTGAGAGTCTGTTTTTAATGTCTCCTTCATGTTAGGAGCGGCTGATCATCATCCTCATGCCAGCTTGGGGCTCTAAACAGTGCTGTGTACGATGGTCGTCCGGCGGGACAGGGGGTTGGGGAAGGCCGGACAAGCCACCCTTAAAAATTAAAAGTTGCAAATAATACAGAAGTAACTACGGACCGGAACGATCGGCAAAGATCGAGACGACGAAATAAGGACTACGATTGGAAACTCGGAACATGGAACTGAAAGTCGCTCTGCTTCTCGGATTGCGATTGGGTAATCTACGACGAGCTTCAACCGAGAAACTTCGAAGTCGAAGCACTGCAGGAACTTCCCAAGTAACCACGAGGCTATAATAGCATGCATATATAGGGCATATGCATAACGTCTAGTGCATCATTGAAGTTGGATTATTAATTAATGTTTTTCTATTCTTCTATTAATGTTCAAGCTAATCGATTTCATTATCTCCAATCAACTCAACCAATTGCAATGTTTTGCGATATAGTGGACGGATTATTATAGCTTGAGTTAACTCAATGCAACGTCGTCTTCCAAATTTGGCAGATCGACAGACAATCGGCGAAAACTCACCTGGTACCTCATAGCAAGATGCTTAGAGGCGGACCGGAAGATTTGATGAGCTACCTCCCCCCAGAGTTCTAAGCCTGATTTTGTAGACTAACCACTTTTACGGTTGATTCGGATCATCCGGGAGGTTTTGGAATCACAATTACAAATGTATTCATGTCATAATTGATAAACTGAACCGTTATACCATTGTTCCGAATCATCCGGAACCAGATGGCCTTGATGGAAAGTTTTCAGATCACAACGTAAATATGTATGAATTCTGCTTAGGGACTAATTAAGAAAAAGCAGTATTTTAAGACTTTATTAAGAAATGACCACTTTTAAGGTTGTTCCGGATCACCCGGGAGGCCACAATATGGCTTTGAGGGTCGTTGTCCAATTCAAAAGTATAAATGTGTTCAAATGATGCTCTTAGAAGTACTGTAGAAAAAACTGTGATTTTCTTGAGCTAAATTGACAACATATATGGTTGTTCCACATTATCCGGAAGGCCATCAAATGAATCTGAGGGGCATATGAACAACTTTGCTGAAGATAAACTGAAGGCAGATAGGAAGATAAACTGAAGCACCATCTCTGCGGCGAAATCTGAGAACATGATAATAACAAAAGGCGACATATTACATACCGAAAAACTAAGACGGCAACTCTCACAAGCTTCAATTGACAATCATAGACTACAGCTCCATCTCTGTTGAAAGATCTGGAACTAATATGATTACGACAAATGTCACAATGAGAAACTTTGCCGAAGATGGCAACACTCTAGAATTTCATTTGTCAAACATATACTGCAGTGCCATCTGTGCTGAAGGATCTGGAACTAATATGATTACGTCGAAAGACGACAAATGTCACAATGAGAAACATTGCCTATGATGGCAACTCTCTAGAGCTTCATTTGTCTAAGATAGACTGCAGCACCATCTCTGCGGCAAGATCTGGAACTTATATGATAATCTCACAAGACGACAAATGATCTCCATAATTTTTTTTTTTTTTTCCCATAAAAAAATTTTAAAAATTTTAATAAAATTTTAAAAATTTACCAAAATAACACCCCACCCAAAAAGAAAATTCCCAACTTAAACAAAATTTTTCCATTATTATTCCCCCGTAGATTTTTTCCTTAACTGATTAAATGTGTCGCACCCGCAGCGACAAATGACATACTGAAAAACGGGCGCTCTCTAGCGCTTCATTTGGGAAAGATAATCTGCAGCGCTATCTTTGCGGCCTGATCTGGAACTAATATGATGATGTCAAAAGACGACAAATGACATACTGAGAAACTTTGTCCTAAGGCGGAAACTCTCTACAACAAGTCTGGAATGTTTTGTATGTAATTCTGTTCACACATAGAAATCAAAACCTCCTTCTCTTTGTAGCAGATTCCCGTGGCCAATGTTACTGGAACCAGGTATTTCCACCACCAATGCATTTTTTAAACCATAACCTTTCAAATGGGGTGCAGCATTGTGTCTAGGTTGACATTTTAGAATTCTAGAGAGGGTTGAAATCCGGGTCAATATTGACCCTGATGTCTTATGAGTCAGTTTTTTTTTAATACCCGAGGAAGGTTAACATTAGCAGTTCTTCCGAAGGAAAACACAATACCACTCTGAAAAACTGACCAAGTTTAAAGGAAAAATATAGTGAGTTTTGGATGGTCCTGGAGAGTCAATTTTATCGATTTTTCAATACAAACTGATAGTAGGAACAAGGAAATATGTAGCGACGTGACTCATGACTATAGAGGGTACTTCGATCAAAATTTGGTCGACTTAAACATGACACATTTCCTTTTATCGTGCATTAAAAAAATTTTGCACACCCCTCATTTTGAAGATGTGTGCGTTTAGCATCATGCCTCTATTTTGATTTTGAGATTAGCATTTCAGTTATCAAAATGTCGTCGAAGGAAGAGAAGCAACGCATCAAAATTTTGCACGTGCAAGGCGAAAATCCAAACGACTCTCACGCCAATTTGGCGAAATAGTTGAATGTGGCTAAATCAACTGTTACCAACTTATTAAAAGTATTCAGTGAACGTTTGTCGACAGCCAGGAAAGCTGAATTCGGGGGGAAATCGAAAGCAGGAGGCCACAGCGACGACAAAAAGAGTGGAACCCCAAACTCTCCGTCCGAGATGTCGCAAAGAAGCTGGGAGTGGCGCCTTCAACCGTGGATAGAGCTAAAAAACGAGCTGGACTGTCGACTTACAATAAAGTGGTGACTCCAAATCGCGACGATAAACAAAACACGTTGACTAAAGCACGATCGCGAAAGTTGTACACGACGATGCTGACGAAGTTTGATTGCGTGGTACAGGACGATGAAACTTACGTCAAGGCAGACTTTAAACAGCTTCCTGGACAGGAATTTTATACGGCAACCGGACGAGAAAAGGTGGCAGATATTTTCAAGCATATTAGACTGCCAAAGTTCGCGAAGAAATATCTGGTGTGGCAGGCCATCTGTACCTGTGACTTGAAGAGCAACGTTTACATTGCGACCGGAACCGTCAACCAGGAAATTTATCTGAGGAGTGCTTAAAAAAATTCGACTGCCCTTCCTGAAGCGACACAATTGTTCCGTTCTATTTTGGCCGGATTTGGCATCTTGCCATTACGGAAAAAAGGCCATGGAGTGGTATGCTGCCAACAACGTTCAAGTGGTGCCCAAGGACAAGAACCCTCCGAACACACCAGAGCTCAGCCCAATCGAACAATATTGGGCCATCGTCAAGCGGAACCTTAAGAAAACTCAAAAAGCTGTTGTGAGAGAGACAGTTCTCGAGTAATTCATGTTAAGGGCCTAAAAGCCATTTGTAAACATTAATTTTATATGTCGATTTCTCTTGAATCACTCTCACTCTCGTGAAATGAAAGCAGCATCTGGCAGAAGAATGTTAATTCTACCATATGGAGTAGCTGTATATAGTAGGATTCTCGTGATTCGTGAGAGAACAACGTTTGAAGTTGTTGTTTATAAATGGCTTTTAGGCCCTAATCATGAATGACTCGAGAGTTCAAGGCAACCTGGCGTTCTGCGGCGAATAAAGTGGATAGGGAGACTGTACAAAATCTTATGGCAGGTGTGAAACGAAATACCCGGCAATTCGCGTTCGGTTAAAAGGAAGCTGAATATTTCTCATATATTCTGTATTAACTGAACTTGAAAAAGAAAAAGAATTTGACTTATTAATAACACACATTACTGTTTGACCAAATTTTGATCGGAACACCCTTTAGTCGATTGAGTCGATTCAGTACCGAATTGAAGTGAAAACAAACCAATAATCAAAGGACGCATGTTTCGAGTAGTTCATTACGTCAATTGACGCAAGTATGTGCTTAAAATCAAATGAACTGATGAACATAAAGACGAAAATGATCGACAGACAAGTGACTCGATCGTGACTCGATAGCCTAAACCACAATGGAATACATGAAAATGATCTTGCTCGAATCGAAACTATTGCGCAGGAAGCTCCTTTTTCCTTTTTCTGCGTCGATAATGTTAACCCATGACCCAGACCGAGACAAGTCCCTCCAGAAGTGCCTGCTGCACTTCCTGTGGTGTCACAGAAGCGAGACGGCATGTCACTAGACCGGTACAGAGAAAACAATGTTGTTTTTGTACCAAAAGACTTTAACCTATCGATATCGCCGGAACTTTGTCCAATTGAGAAGTTTTGGATGGCGGCCAAATTTCGCAAAACATCTTAAGTATACAAAATCGAGCTGGAGCTTTTACCCACTGTTCAAGGTAAAAGTATAAAAATAAGTCGACCCCACTATTGCCCAAAACCATATGTGGTGTCAAGTGAAAAGTGCTTGCATTCGGTCATGGAAAAAAGATCTAATAAACCAATAAAATAGAAAGTTTGAAGCAAACCGGACTAAAAATGAAGTTTTGGCGACCATTTTTGTGTGTCTCATGTTTTCGAGTACAGTCTCTATTATTTTGGTACACTATGCAAAGAATAGTAGCTAGTAACCGTTCTATTTTATGTATTAGGTTTCATTCTTGACTAAAACTACGACTTTTTGATTTATGGTTATGCTTAGTATTGTTTTTATTAGGCTACATTTCATACCATAAACAAAAATTATACTACGTTTTAAGCTACGTAGAGTCCTCATGAATATTAGAGCCTTAAGGTTTATGGCTGGCCCACAATTGATACGTTGCGGATGATTTTGCGTAAATTTGATAGTTTTATCATAGGTTTTCTGTCAAATTTACGGCGACTTTATAGACAAACTAACAAAAATTGAACAAAAGTTTTCAATTGCTCAGTAGTTATTTCACACATGAAAGCTCGAACTTCAAACTTGGATGTAATATTATATCATAATTTTAATTACGCAAGAGGCGATTCCAACCAGTTATAATTGATTCGTCAAGCTGTGATAAACACATTTTTGAATGATGCCGTTCCACGTCCAAAGGACAAATTGAAGCAAATATTAGCATACCTCCTTTCAAAGCAAATTAAATTGACCGAAAAGGTAGCATCGGAAAATGATCCCTATTTTTCTTCAGCTGCCACAGCAAATTAACCGGCTGTTGCACAGCAAAAACGCATCAAACCTAGAAGAGCTTTTGAAAAGGAATATGTACTGAAACCGAAAATGGAATTGTAAGCAGAGGATGCTTACTATGCAGGTCGACATAATTAGTTCTGAGTGTTCATGATAAATTGACACACTTCATAGACAGGACCGTTTCATTTGTTCGACCAGAACTTTTAAATAAGCCATATGCCGACAGCGTCTCAAAACCCAAGTACTTCATCCCGAAACTAATACTGTTTGGCATTTGATTTGGCTTCGGTCTCTTTGCCTTTTCAGATTCCTGTGGCAACCAGAGCATGCAAAACGACTTATTTACCTCCTCCTTCTTGTATTGTACCGAAATAACAAAAGCATCACATCTTGTTTGAAACTTTTTTTTTTTCGACTTCGTAATCAGACTTTTCCCTTCGGAACAATTGATATTTGATCATTCACACCTTGTTGTTGCTGTAGGACATGCTTCTCGTCACCCACTAGACATTCACTCACACCGCTGCTGCTGGATGTGGAGCGGGCTAAATTGAGGCCATAAACTGTTTATTTATGAATAGGATTATCCGATTAGGATCACCTATTCGGTTGCTGCTCCTTTTTATTCATTCATCCTCGAAACAGGTCATTCAGCACCGACAAGAAGGAAAAGTCAATTTCCCCTGCACTTCACTTCTGTGCTGGACATGCATTCATTCGGGATTGAAGTTGGAAAATATAAATGCACGAGGTCGGGATTACCACGTAAACAATTTCACCCATTTAATGGGCCGCCTTTCTGTTTTAATGGAGGTCGCATGCCATCGGAAGGCTATTCGATGGCCCGAAGGTCAGTTGGAAACAAGGCATGCACTATGCCGTCGGTCTGGCAGTGTATGCATTTCTTTGAATAACATCGGATTAGCAATGAAAGCCGATTAATATTCTGAATGGAAGCGTTAATTATGTTGAAAATTTGTTTGAAAATGAGAATGTAAAGGCAGCTGAAATTCGATGTTTTCGAATTGTTTCAAAGCTGAACAAAGTTGAAAAAAAAATCCAAGTAATCTCATCAATCAAATGGGAAACGATGTTCAATTTGTTCTCATTAGTCAGTGGCATCAACTAGTTAGCTGGAAGCGATTTAAACTTTCCCGAAGGGTTAAATGTTTGCTAAACGATTTCCTCGCCTCGCTAGCGACAACGCTAGCAGGAGTTTTTCAATGACCCAATTTTCTCAAATGATCGATCACATTCAACCCTGCCGGGTTCAATTAGTTGTGCTGAACCCAAACAAGTCAATGCCATTGTTTAAAGTTTGAACACACCATCTCCGGAGAGAGTGTGACACGTTCCCATGGCTGGCTAAGCCCAGGATGAATCTTCTGTCAATCCCAGTAACCTATGAATCTCACGCACAGTCAGCGGTCATCGAAATGGGTTTACTCCTCCTATAGGTATGGTGTACAGTTGCGGAACAAATAGTTCACATCATCCATGTGGAGGCTCCTGCTGAGTTGCAGGGAAATGTCATTTTTGCGTCACCACATGAGGCTCCTATATAGATCTTCGTCGCAATTTCGCTGTTGGATAACATTGTTATTTCAGCCAATATGTATAAAAGGTCGGTGTCTGGGAAGAAGGTTGTCGGAACTAGGAAGGAAACTAATTTGCACCCATTAATCGATTTTGTTTCGATTGCTTTTGTGGTTTCGGGTTGCTTTCATTCGGCGTCTCGGTGATTTATTTATATGAGAACGTTAGAATCATGACTATTGTTACAAGGGAGGTTTCTAACGGCACTTTTTCAAGTCAACATGGCCAAAGTCCAGAGTTGAAAATTGTTTGAATAAACTTCATAATTTGCGTACAACTTCTGTCCTCTTCCGTTGCATTTAGAGATGGTTACTTATCACAATTAGCTTATTGGCTGTTCGCAACTTGTTGTTCTAAACGCACATCCACAGTTAATTATCGAAAAAGTTCAGGCGAGTTCAATCATACCCTATAATGAGAGAAACTCGGTCAAACGCACAGATGATTGTGAACAATTTTTGTTTTGAACAATGCACAAATTGTCCAAAGTAGTTTCATACCATACATTTTTGGAATGAAAGTTCTTATCTAATCTAATCTAATCTAATACAAACGCAGCCAGTACGGGAAAGTATCCTGGAAATAATTGGGTTAGATGACGCCCAATTATTTTTTTTGTCAATATTGATGCTTGCAGCATATCAAAGACACGATACAAGCGTCAAAGCGGCCAGGCCTACTGTGTTGCATTTACCGCAAAAGATGATTCTGTAAAATGAGTTGGATTCAAATAAATAGATTTGAATTACAACGCATTTTGTGAATCTACATGGAAGGAAGGATGCGTGGACATACCGTACCATACGCACCTAGTTAAAGATATTGAAATAATATTAAAGTAAATCATAAATATCCGAGTAATGATAAAAATGGTAATAACAATAAAAATGTAAAATCAATATGCAATGTCATATAGACCAGTATATAAAAAAAAGTGAATGGATATTGTAATGTAAAATGACAGTAATAACTACATGGGTCTGCAGACTGCTGTCCTCCTGCGATTGTAGAAGGTTTGCGCATCCATCATGAACCTAAAAGTTTAGACAATGCTAATACAGCCACGAGATAAAAAAATATTTTACAAAACTTGAGAAATACAAACCAGGTTAGAAGCAGACAGGTGAGAAGAGATAGTACATAAAGCATTGTTTTAGATGTCCTAGCATACTCATAAATATATTTAGCAGATATAGATTTATAGTATAAACTTAACCCACTATGTTCTGTCAAGGGATTCTTCTTCGTCTTCGACTGCGTAGAGTTTACATATTTCTTTCTTAAGCTTACATTTGTCTTGTAAAAGTCCTTCATAATCTGCTCTAGACTTTCCCAACGAAGCTAGATCTTAGACCTTCAAGATTAAAGCTGTATGCGGCTTGTAGTAAGTGGTTTTGTGGTCTTTTAACTATATGTCCCCAGTAAGAAATCCTACTTAGCTTTATCTTTTTAAATATCGTACGGTTTTTTAGTAGCTTACTCGTAGATACCTTCGTTACACCCCCACATGCTGTGTACCATTCTTGGACTGTTCCTTTCAAAATGACGCAATGATCTCCTGTTTCGGGACATCAAGGACATTGCGTAGAGACCAAACATAACCGTGGGTACTACCACAGAGTGGTACATTTGTCTTCCAATGTCCCAAGGTACTGTATTTTTTACAAGAAACGGAAGAATTGCTTTGGGGTAACTCTCGGGGTTCTTTGATTCTGCCACTGGAGACAGGTCTTTTCTTTAAGACCTAAATTTATTATTCTATTTATCAAATAGTTTGATACGTTCAACGATTGTAGAGCCTCAATAACTGATACATGGCTTACTGAATCAAATGCTTGCCTTATATCCAGAGAAAAGTGCATAGACAGTGACCCCTGGTTCCAGAATTCTTCTGTTACTCGTTTTGAAGTGAAGATGTGGTCCTCCACAGATCTGTTTTACAAAAATCCTGTTTGGTTAGCTGGCAGCTCCTCCGTAGAATCGTCAAGCGTTCCTAATATATAAGTCGCAATGACCTTATATGAAACATTACACAAGGTAATTTTGCGAAAATCTGTAGCTTCTTTTGGTGCATTTTTTTGGGATCGGAATTTGCACAGTGTTGGAAAACTCCTCTGGTGCTGCATTAGTTTTCCAGATCTGTTCGATAATGTTTTGCATTTCGTCCACAAACTCCTTTGGCGCGTTCTTCAGAAGTTCCACGTTGATTCCATCAGAGCCGGGACACGTCCCATTTATGAATCCATTTAAAAATTTCCTGAATCTCTTTACTGGATGGCGCGGGAATTTCATTAACTGATTCAGGCAACAATGGGATGTTTTGGCCCTCCACCACGGATTCGTATAATGACTCCAGCCATTTAAATTGTGTTACACTATTCCGAACCGACTTTCGACATTTTTGTTTCTTGTTGAGCTTTAGAAATTCGAACGTTTTCCTCAGCCTTTGGTATGGTTCTGCACTGTCTATGCTTCTGAAGAACTCTCTCCAAGTTTTCCAGATATGCTCACGTTTGGTTTGCTCAAATTCACGTCTTGCCCTTGTCACTTCAACCCGACAATAATCAGCATCTGAGAAGCGCTTTAGCCGATTTAATTTCTTCTGCAAATTTGAATATGCCTTGCGGGTTTTTGAAGACATCGGTGCTTTCTTCTCCCTAGGAATGGTTTGTGTTGCAGCTTCTGTAATGATGTTCTTCATTCCATTCCAATACAATTCCGTGTTTGATGAGACATTGAGGTGATTAATTTTTCCTCTCAAAGAATCAGTATAATCAGTTTTGAATTTGTCGTTTGCCAGCAGTTTCACATTCCATTGGCGGTTGGTTGCCGTTGATCTCTGGTGGGTTTTTTACCGAGTAAGAAAGATTTTTGACAGTTGCTAAGATTAGCTTGTGGTCCGATTGGAACCTCTTTGTTCAGATAGCCCTGATACTTTTCTCTTTTATTCGAATTTGAGACTCGTATGGAAGTAGAATGTGATCAATTTGTGATGAAACCATTTTATTTGACCATGTCGTCAGTACAGATCGTGATCTAGCTAGACTGTTTGCAATGACTAGTTTAAATTGTAGAGCGAGTTGTAGTAAGAATAAGCCCTTTTCGTTACTTTCTTTGTGTAAGAGCTGTTTGCCTACAAGATGACGAAGGTCCTCCGTAATATCCTCATATCCAATATGACCATTGAAATCACCTAATATCATGAAATTGTCCTCCGGAGGGATCTTCAACAAAATATTTGAGAGCGATGCAAATGTTTTAGGCATTCTTCTATCCGAAGGGATGTGAACCACTATGATTTTCATACGGATGTCACCTTTTTCCACCCATGCGGTGCATATATTTTCAGAGACACCCCAGAAGTTCGTAGGATTTATGCAGGTACTTTTTCTGATTAATATTCCGACTCCTCGGTGACTTGTTTTATGGTCACATGAACTACAATGCCATATTTAATTTTTAGATTCCATTAGTTCCCACGCTACTCGCGTTTCTTGAACTCCACATACATCCACTTCTTGTTCAAAAAGTTCCAATTCAATGTCAATCCATTTACTACTTGTTGAGCAACCAGAACAGTTGCGGGTTTGCTTAATGGAATCAGAATATGGTACTTGTAGATCAACTTCATACATCTCCCTATTGGATTCTGAGTCGTATCGAATGTAAGTGCTGTCAGTAATCGTATTATTCAGTTCAGGATTAACAACCACTTTCCGTGGACAGTCGCTCGATTCCAGTACATCAATATCCGTTGATCTTTCGCCGTCATACTCTTCGAGTCCGAGATGTTCTACATCCCTATCTGATGCGCCGTGACGTATCGGATCCAAAATACTAAATCCTAACCGCTCCCCTTCACTGTCTGGATAAATCATATCGTCATCTAACACGCGGGCCCTTTCCTGATTCTTGCATGTTGTTGCGGAGTTAAGTAGCCTACGACCAATGCGGCCGAAACCCTTCACGGCGGGCAATAAAACCAACACACGCAAAGTATTGGTGCGATCGTTCGGCTCGCCGCATATAAGGTTTAGTGACCTTGAACGCACGCACACTACAGCGCCTTTTAGATCAAATGAGTGCAAGTAAGAAGGAAAATCTTTTGGAGGAAAACAAACCATCATTCCTCTGCATGTGCTAGAAAGGGAAAGGTAATTAAACGTCAAAAAGCCTAATAGTAAAGTAGAAAATCTAACGAAAGGTTAGTTTAATAAAGACCTTCAGCCGTGTCAGTGCGTTTTTTTTTGCAACAGTAGTGTTTTGTTTCTGGATCCTGCTTTTCGTCCATTCCAAATTTTTGGACTAAACATTGCAATATTTACCTTTGTTGCTTTGCTCCTTTAGTTTGATCCGGTCACAGCCCATGTCACCGCTGGGTTTTGAACCTCCGTCGCTTAGCTTCTGATCCGATATTCCATCCCGTCTCTTTAACCCTGAGCAACTTTGCGTTGGAAAAGACTCGCTATTCCTTGCTTCTAGAAGAACTGAGCTCCTTCATACATCTGCCTTGCTCTCAAAATATCGATAGTTCACATCAGCAGCTCGTCTGTCAGATACTAATATATTCACATTCGGTCCGTTACTTGATCCTTGAGTCACCTCTGAACTGAGCCAAGGACGTTTCGCATGCACCAACAGCCTGTCGTTATCAAACTTAGTTAGACGGCCTCGCAAATCGGCATTGGCTTCCTCTTCGGTCGCCTCTCTAAACCTGTCTGATTGAAGATCAGCAATTTTGATCACACTTTCGTAATGATCCACACTGTTGTAAAAGATGTTGACGATTTCTGCATCGTCATCTCCCTGGAAATGTAAGGGATCAAACTGCTCAGCAAAAACCTTGATGGTAATTCCAAGCATGTCCCGGAGTGCTGCAATCACTTCTGAACCTCCCAATACTCCGTTCTTTTTCAGTTCATCAATGTGTTTATCTATCAAGATGATTTGTTGTTCTTCAAGTTCAGGCCATTCTTGTCCTCTACCTATTGCCTCTACCTTTTGCCTCAGTGATAATGTGGTTCCGGTATTTATCTTTGTGTGCTTCGATGAATGCTACACCTTCTTGACGCATTATTCGTATGGCTTCTTGATGGGTTCCGTGCGAAAAGTGTAGGTCTAAAATGGGACGGTGTGGTAGTTTATATAATTTATATAAATATTTGAAAATTTAATTTTTAGTTTACGGAACTTACCCGTTAATTGATGAACTATTGAAGAAAAAAGACAGTTACCATCTGGTAGGATGGGTACAGTTCTCACCACTTTTCTCATTTTCACTGTGATTCTGTAGACGCGATTATATGGACTGTGGACTTTATTTGATTTCCTAAATTTAATTCAATTTGATTACTTATCTTGAGGTCCGTAATAACACAAAGGAAAAAGCAACACTAACCAAAAGCCGAAGTCCTGCGGTTTGAGTAATATTCAAAATGATATTTCACCGGAAAATAAAACGAAGCTGCTCATGCTCATTGACATCTTCTTTCAGTTTTAACCAAGTTACCAATACCAAATAATTAACGTAATATACCAGTTGAGTAAACGATACGATGCAAGTGCGAAAAAGGATTCTTTCCCTCCCCTGTTTGCTGTTTTCATTGGGTCCAATTTGTTCGATAATGGTGTATTAATAAATTCTTAAAAGTTATTGTGCATTCCTAGAGATGATTGCTCATGCATTTTGAATGGCGATATAATAAAAATCATAATATTAATAAATAGCAAAATAGTGAAATATCAAATTTATTCTGGATAAATTATAAAAGTAAGGAAGAAAATAACTGGCAACATTGGTTCTTTGAGTTCCATAATGCTTTTCGTAACGGTAGTTGCTATAGCAACGATGAATGAACGGCCTGCTGTATTTCATTACGTTGAAAGGTCTAGTTACCATCCAATATACTCGCACACACACACACACACACACACACACACACACACACACACACACACACACACACACACACACACACACACACACACACACACACACACGCACACAAAAAAAAAAAAAAAAAAAAAAAAACTAAAACTTGATTCGATGATTAGCGGCAGAATGCGCTTCAACGAATTTCACAGGGCTTTAACAAGCATTACACTACAATAATTTTCTTCCTTCCGTTATCCACAGTTGCGTTGCCTTCAGAGCTAATACACTTCACCTTATTTTCCAATGTTTTTGCACTTTTTATGCTCAAAAATACACATTTTCTCCCCCTCACAATTCAACTATCATCTTCTTTGGCAGTGTGGCCAAAAACTCCCATTTTTGGAATGAAAGTTCTTGCAAAAAACAATTCTGGAGTTAAGTTCTTGCTTTGCTGGATTGAGAACAAAAATGATGTTTGATGATGGGAAATTCGTTAAAACGCACTGTGACTATTTTTTAAATCTTTGTCAACAATGGTTAATATTTGGTTTGCCGTCCGTTGATGTTGATTCCGGATGTGGTTATTAAAATGCCGCTTCCACACAGCCCCCAACTACTTCTCGACAGAAGAAACATATTATGCTCGACTTTTCAAGCTAAAATGGAACAGATTTTTGGTACTTTTGTACCAATTTGTACTTACTAAAAATATCGTGCAGTCTTACATCCTCCTGCTGCATTTTATCGAGAAGTTGCTCCATTTTCACCGCTTATTCACCGTTTTTTCACCGTTCAACAAACAACATACGACTTACTCCTCTTGCAAATGAAAACAATATGGTGCATGGCGGTTGACAGATAAAAAGCCGAGCCTCGGCTTACAACACTGCTAAACCGATATTTCAACATGATAGGCAGCTGAGGACGGTAGTTTGGTCAACGTTTGTGCTCGGCTCCTAACGTTTGCATTAAAAAATGGACTTTTTTTCGGATGGTGATAAAAAAAAGCTAAGACAGATAATTTCCCATTGAAGGTAATTATTTTAGCGTACTTGCAAAAACATTCTACGCCCTTGCGATCGACCTTCCGGCAGTTTACCGGAACATTCGCCATGGCGGACGAAAACATGCGTTATCAATTTATCAATTTATCAATTCCTCCTCAGTTTTCGCGACAAAATTGTTGGAGTAGATCTTACGCTTCAGGTTAGCCCAGAAATTCTCGAGTGAACGGAGCTGGGGGACGTTGGGCGGGTTCGCCGACTCAGGTACCCCATCGATATCCAGCCGCTCCATCTCCTCCAACGATCGCTTCGAGTAGTGGGCCGACGTCAGATCCGGCCAGAACACCGCGTCTTCGCCCTTATGGTATTTCTTGATGAACGACGCAACTTCCGGCAGGCATTTCGTACTATAAATTTCCCCATTCACGGCCAGCTCGGAGCGAAAGAAGAGCTGCTTTGACATCCCCTTCTCGCTGATTGTCAGCCACAGCAGAACTTTCTTGGGGAACTTGGTGTGTGAAATGAACTTCACCTCGGAGCTCACTTCTTTCGTGGGGAAGTAAAATACGAAGTGCCTTGCCAGTCGTTGCCATCCAGGGTGAGATAGGTCTCGTTGTCCATCACCATCGTCACGTCGCGATCCGCCGGGAAAATCGAGTTGACCATCTTATTCAGCCGCTGCCGCTGCGTCATTGCCTGCAGCTCTGAAACCAGTGGACGCGACTTCCGCTTCCTGACATGTATGTTCATATTCGCCAGGTACTTTTTCACTGTTTGGCCGGTTGAACCGACCTACCGGCCAAGCGCACGCAGCGATGTAGCCACTTTTCCCTCGGTCTTCCTCTTCAGCATCCTTTGGAGCTTCTTGTCGCTCAGGGTCGTCGGTCGTCCGGAACCGGGCTCCCTTTCGATGCTCTGATTGTTGTCTAACAGTGCCAAGATGCTGTAAACCATATGTGTTATGACATGTTTAAATTAGATGATACCATTATTACTATACACCAACGCGGTCCTACGTGAACCTCGCGGTTATATCTCTGATATAACCCACCTCTAATTTTTTTATTCGAAAATTTAATCTGGCTACAATGTCAGGAGGTGTGAGATTTGGTTCTTTGGACTCTGTTTGGTGTACTTCAAGTGGCTAATCTGAGCTACCGCTTGTAGACATAGTTCTTGCATTCATTCGAATGACGAATTCCTCCACCATCTCGAAAGTATCCCCGCCTATTGTAACGCTGCTTTCTAGGTGGGCCCTGTCGCGCTCTGTCCCTCCTACTATCATGTACTTTGTTTTGGACACATTCACCACCAGTCCGACAGTACAGGATGCAGCAGAGTAGGCTCTGGCTTTGACTGGACGTGTTGTTTTTTTTCTCGCTGTCATTTTTATATTAAAATTAATTAGATAGATTTTAATAATGATGATTTCGTGTGTTAAAAATGTGCTGAATTTGGCTCTAAAATGTGTTCGCAAAGTAAACTTTACAATTGACACAGGACTAGCATTTACGGTGATTTTAGTGACGGTCATCAGAGTGGATTGCATTGTACTTCTTTTAGGGACTATTTTGACATCATGCTCTACACTGGATGTCCAGAATATGTCTCTAAAAATTGTTATGTAAGTTTAAGAACTCAATCAATTCAAATAATTATTATATAATTCTTATTAATTAATACATTTAATATTTAATAGTGTAATGGGCTGGCTCTCAGAACAACAAGTGGTTGTAGACGGGTATTCTGGCGGCATTCTTGTGTGGCTTGTGACGGGTGGGACGAAATGAGAGTTTCGCCGAGCTTTTGAGTCTTTGTTTGTAGGGGGTTGTTTGTCATTTTAAGGAACCAGCCGGGAACTACACTACGAATTGTTTTTTGTTTACAAGAGTGTGGTGGGTAAAATTATAGAAAAAAACTACAAGGTACAGCCCAATGGGGTTGTGCGCAAAGGGGACGTAGGACTACGCAGCAATCTAATTCCCATACACGTCAGGGCCATCCGCTAATTGATTTAAGTCAGTCCAGAAAAGGGCCAAGAACATTCTAGTGTACACTCTTTAGAAGGCATTTGGTGGCTCTTAATTATGATACGGCCAGGTTATATTTTCTACGATGGTTGAGAGGGCCACTATCTCTAACGCGAAGAAGATATTTATGGATCTGTTGGTTCATTAGTTGTTCAACGCGCTTTGCCATTTACTCCGGGACGCGGCGTTTAAAGCAATGCCATGTTCAGCCGGGGCGCGGTAATAGAAATTTCAAACAGCACAAGAGAAAAATTCATCCAAACGAACTCTGCAGTTGGCAAACTAATTTGGTCGTCCTGAAAAGGACGGATTTAGTTGACGGGGGAGAAACAGTTCGCGATTGAACTTGGGCTTTCTCTCTTGGTTCATCTCGCGGGATGATTGATTCTTGACTCGTTGTCACGGGCGGCTTTTTCCCGCCAACTTGTAGGCTTCAGCAGCCATGTTTCTCGCAGCGAGGTTGACGGGAGCATCGGCAACAACAGCCAACTGCACCAACGTCTCTCTGGGCAACGACTGCTCGCCGCCGCAAACTGTGATCCTACAGCCACTGCACAGCTTAACGACTGTCGTAAGACTGAATCAAAATGTTCTGCTAAAAGCTATTAGGTAAAGGCATCGGATGCTAGTGCACGAAACAAGGCGGTACCAACGAAGGCAATGTGTTACAAATTGCATCAAAGGGGACGAACTTCAATTATTGCGCCACAATAATTAGTTTTAATTATTACACGCAAGACGGATGATTTTCTTAACCGAACCTTTCCTAATTTGCTTGCCACCGCCAGCAACTAATCCGCTATGCATAGCTAGGAACTACAACGAACTCAACCACATGGTCGGTCTGAAGTGACGTTCTTTGTCATTTACTACGAGACGCGGCGTTTAATGAATGCTATGTTCAGCCGGGGCGCGGTGATTGAAATTAATTTAAAACCAGCACAAGAGAAAATTTCAACCAAATAAACTCTTTAGTTGGCAAACTAATTTGGTTGTCCTGAAAAGGACGGATTTAGTTGACGGGGGAGAAACAGTTCGCGCTTGAACTTGGGCTTTCTTTCTTGGTTCATCTCCTCTTCATTGCGGGTGGCGTGGGATAGTTGATTCTTGTCTCGTTGTCACGGGCAGCTTTTTACCACCAACTCGTAGGCTTCAGCAGCCATGTTTCTCGCAGCAAGGTTGACGGGAACATCGGCAACAACAGCCAACTGCACCAACGCCTCTCTGGGCAGCGACTGCTCGTCCAACTGCAGATCCTACTCTGCACAGCTGTACGACCGCCGGAAAACTAAATCAAAATGCGAAGGTGTACCCCTTATATAACATTCATGGCTGCCTAGGAGACGTTCCTTACTTAAATATGAAGTCTGTGCGCGGAAAGTACTGTGAATTTGGTAAATTTACTATGAAAAATCGATATTATAAGACATCACTTCATATTTGCGTTAATTTTATTAGTTGCAGGTTAAAAATCAATAGTTTGAAATATTTAAATCGAAGCGTAGAAAATGTTTCGATCGATTGGTGCAAACATTTTGGAAATCAATCGTGGAATGAATTAGTTATTAACGTTCAAAACCTATATATTTTTCGTGACGCTCCAAATTTTCGCAATTCGAACGTGTACCCCAGTATTGAAAACACAGACGTAGTCCTACGTCAAAAAATGAATTTCTGGTGCTGGTTTTCGTTGACATGATGCAGTGTACGATAGGGTTTGACAAGATTAAGGTGTCAGCTCCGAGTAACTTTTCGGCTTCCTTTCGGTTCTTATATTAGCTGTGAGGGGCTCATTTCGATCGGTGAAATCATAATTTGGAATTTGTATAGGATTTGCTACGCTAGGGATTACTTTTACGAGTCTCCGGAGGACTCCCGGTAATCTCAAAAGATAGGTCACTGTTTATTTCTATTGTAAATTAAAACTGTGATGAAATACCCTCAAGAACGCAAAGTGGGGAGAATTGTTAAGTGCAAACCAGCTGGAGGTATGGCTTACTGTTCAATTTTTCTAGCAGCACTGCGCTGCTTGATACTGATATGGTTGAGCTGGACTCGTTGGTTTGAGATATGTGTTGTTTTCGTAGGGATTTGTTTTTTTTGGGCCATATCTCTCGTGTAAGTAAGTGATCTAGTTTTTTGAAGAGTTCGGGACGTCAGCTGTTATGTCCTTTGATGTAGTCCATTGGGGTCTTCCGTGAAGTTATCGAAGTCTTATTTGAAGTTAGTCTACAATGTTGTAAAACATCGATAATCACTTTGTGAGAGACGTAGCAGGATCCTTACTGTTGATGTATATCGGCCCAAATTATATCCCAAGCATTACTGAAGGTTTCCTTGCCTTTCCTATAAAAAGAACTGCCATTAAACTTTGTAGGTGGTCCAAACAGCGTTCTTTCTGTTGGTTTGAATCGGCCTTAGAATATTTTGCAATGGCTTTCGAAGGAGTATCCTCCGTCACATTTTGTGAGAGGCCCCAGTGGCCCTATTGCTGACATAAATTGGTCCAAATCGACTCTCAGGCATCGTTATAAATAACCTTGTCTAAATCACTCTGTGAGTGACCCCAACACAATGTCATTATTGATTGTTGACTGTTGATTTGAATCGGATTTCATGCGTTATTAAAAGTCAATAAATTTAGAAGACCAAGTGCTGTAAAAGCCCGGATCTTACTAAATCTTAGTAAAAAAGACCTTCGGGTAATTACTGTTCTGTTGACTGGTCACTGTCCAAGTAGGTATTATCCAAATCAAATTGGAATTGTCGTTTTCGCCAATTTGAAACTGAAACTGCAGAACATATACTCTGTAGTTGTGGAGCATTATTCAATCAAAGGATGTCAATATTTGGAAAGGGGTAACTAGAGCCCCCTCCCCCCGAAATTTGGATCCTGGTAGGGTATTAGACTTTATAAAACAAGTCAAGCCTAACTGGGACCAGGGGCTATGTCAACCTATGTCCATCACACCTTAATTGTGACAGGATATTTGACTTGCACCAAATCAAATATGGGTCATACAACAATAATCCTAATGAATGGATGCAGTTGAGTTTTGGCTCTTCAGAAGGAAAAAGAAATGCGTTATTAAAACCATGTCTTAGCAATGCAATTTTAAAATTGAAAATAAGATTGCAGAATCAGGAATTGGACCCAGATCTAAGTATCAACATAAAACGTCAATTACCACACGATTGAAATGAAATTGTTGTGAAATGCAACCTAATACCACCACCATCGCCCTAGAACCGTCTGCCATGTTCACCCACAAACTCGTATTTGTGTGTGTGTGGGGGGGGGGGGGGGCATCCTACTTCTCTTTACAGAAAGCGAGGATTGGCGCTATAACCATAAGCTATAAAAGGCTAGGCTCATGTCCCAACCACAAGACAAGCTCTCACGCAAGAAAACCCTGGATAGAAGTAGGAAACGCCTGTTTCAGCCCAGAAAAGCGAACAACAAAGGAGTGCATTAACTTTCTTAGCTTCATCACTCCCAACGACCTATATACATATAAATATACATATGCTTTCTCGCCAAGGAAAAGCTCCCGCACAGTTTCATCCAACTTCCAACTACAGATGTCTATGAAGGTAGCATGAGTTCTCAGCATATTCTTAAGTAGAAATTAATCAACACTTCCCTCCCATCCCTTGCTGATCATAAGGACCTGGCCAGGTGTTGTGCAAAGAAATCAAAGGTTGAAGAGCCTGTCATACCCAAGGCAGCTCTGCTGGTGCTTCTATCGTCTCTACAACAGCCAACCCAAGGATTGTGTTTGGTCGGATAATGCTATGTTATGCTATGCTATAAAGTTGTATATTAAAGTAACGCGATGTTCTTGCAGCCATTCAAGAAATGTGACGAGTTCTCTTTCACCACCCGTTCATATATTTTCAGACATTATCCTCTTTTCAGAGAGCGAGCAAGGGCGCTATAACCATAAGCCGTAGGGTTCTAGGTCTATAGTTAACGCTAAAGTCCCAACCATTTGAAGGGCAATGGAGCATCACCTCACCTTCTTAGACTAGATGCTCCCAACGACCATTTTTAAATAAATTTTTGTTCTGTACACCAAACAGGGCATTCTGTTCAACTAATTTCTCTGACTATTAATTTCCTTTTTTCTTTGATATCTACTGAAGGCTCCGTGGGCTCCCCGTGTCTTCTTAAGGTAGATATCAAATCCTCCCTATCACCAACGGTGGCATGGACATGGCTAGGTGAGCAATCGAGGATTGTCTTCGTGGAGATTATTGCGTGAAGAAACGTATCAGTAGCTGGTTTCCTTTTATGGTGACATGCGATGTCTTCAACGAATTATTCCTTATCGTAGCTCCATCCACAAGGTGTGCAAACGTC
Organism: Aedes koreicus; assembly: GCA_024533555.2. NCBI lineage: Eukaryota > Metazoa > Arthropoda > Insecta > Diptera > Culicidae > Aedes > Aedes koreicus. The sequence continues at coordinate 123,318 of JAHHFK020005660.1, read as the reverse complement.
AATGCTGATGCTAATGCTAATGCTAATTCACCACCAGTCCGACAGAACAGTTCTGCCACTGTTCCAAAGCTTCCGTCATCCGCAAAACAAACATATTGACTGGGGCGTGTGAAAATCGTACCTGAGCTGTTCAGCCCGGATCTTCGCATGTCAGCTTCCAGCGCAATGTTAAACAACAGGCATAAAAGTCCAACACATTTTCGTAGTCCCCGCATAGCATACACAGTTTGAAATAAAAAACACGTAATTTTCTGCGTTATCTGATGCACATATAAACAATGCTAAATTTGCTTTAATTCATAGGATATTTGGTGTAAATTTAAAACGTTTAAATCAGGTCTGTTGTATGAAAGATTGCAAACAATTTCGTTTCATAATGTTTTTTTACGAGTAGAAACTTTTCTCAAAACTTAAATGAAGGCCATTTTGCTACCGCTACGGCAGGCATTATTTCGATCTAAAAAAGAAACAGCCAAAAGTTACGCGGAAAAGTTCAATCACAAACGCCTGTGATTTGTAGTGTCACCCACATCTATGAATGGAACCCCCACGCGCTACAAATTACTCCAATTGAATCAAACCGGCAGCAGCTGAGAGTGGCAAGGCTTTCGTTTCCCGCGGTGCAACCCGCGTTCAGAAAAGATCTCAATGGCCCCTTTCCAAACCTTAACAGTGCCTTCCCGCAAACCCAACCGCAATCGGTTCCCAAAAACCCACAGAAAAGCCCTCATCTTCACTTCTTTTCTCCTACCTATTACTGAATGCGGTTGCTAGCGGGGAAATGTACAGCATGATCATAATAAATTAAATCCCTACGCGATGAAAGACCGCTGCCTCTGCTCCTGCAACAACGGCAGCCATCCCGTCCGTATGATAAATGATTAGTTTTATTCGATTAGTCCCCTCTCCCGCCGCTGTCGATTGATTCAGCAGCAATGGTCGAGGAGGGACATCACCATCGCACTTCAATGTCGCCTGCCATTCTAAACAAACACCAGATCTAGCGAGCGGCTGCATCCCTCGTTTGTAGAGTTGAAAATAACCGCACCATCCGAATCCTCCCGACCACGTGAAACGCTCGAATTTATTTATTATTTATAGCTTTCGATTTCGATTCAATCCTGAGTTCAGTTTCTTGGAAAACGCGCGCGCCGTCCTTTTGTTTGATGCGCGCAGCTTTCCACCAGATGATATCCTTCTTCGAAGAGCGGGACCAATATTGGTCCTGGATCAAGCCGAGTTACATTCACTCAGGTAGCTTCAACCATAAACGACACCCGATTGTCATTTGCACACTGAAAAGGGACCCACTGCACAAAGGAATCCCATTTTTCCCGTCCCACCTCTTCACGGACACTTCAAATTGCGTGCCAAAAAAAAAAAAAAAAATTGACGCAAGGATACAATTTATGATACAATTTTTGATAGTCGCATCTTTTGAAAAAAAAATCACGGTTAAAAAAAAATGGGGCAAAGCGGCGCAAAAAGATTCATCGATCATTCGATTCTCATTTCGTTCTGTCGGAGTGCCAAAAGTGGACGAAACCACAATAGAAGGAACCCGACACGGCTAGACAGAGCGGCATCACACCACCGACCAGCGAACCGTTGTTCTTGGTCTGAGCAAGGAATGTCAAGTTGCAATAAAATCATAATTCCCATCGTATTGTCTTCAGGGGTTTCAGAAATAGGCTTCTTTTTCCATTTTTTTTTTGTTTCGCTCTCTCCAATGGGTGATCGATCAAATGATTTTGGACAGATTTTTGGCGAGAGCGAGTGATTTTGGGGCAAGAACGAGCAATTAAGGGTACGTATTGTTGCGTCACACGGTGATGTTGGTGATCCGTCACAATTACGCTCGGCTTTCGGAAAAGAGGATAGAGCGAAAATCTTAGAATATAAGACACGTGTACTACTTTTGTCTACGCGCCTCAAGAAGCCTGTCGGAGTCGTGTGATTGATTGATGCAATTCAGAAGAATGCGTACAGTTGAATGGTTGAATTACTGGAGCTTCTGCCACTTGGCTTTTACTTACTTTCTTTCTGGTGGTTAACTAAAGGGAAATATCGAATAGCCTAACATGAACACTTGCAAAAATCGTAGATTTTGGTACCGTCTCCACTTCCCTTGAGTTTGGGCTTTAAAAATCTCGATTATCGAGCATAAGTCAGCCATTGTGGTGCCATTATCGGGCGTTAAATTTAAAAAAATCTCAAGTGACAGTCCGTGACTTATTGAATTTCTCGCCTCTCTACTGAAAGGACAACATTGCTCCTGTCAACAGGCGCCCACTTTCAGTTTAATCCGGTCAAAATTTGAATAAGTTGCGTCAACTATTTTGTTTTTGACAGCTATTGATAGCAGACTACCGCGTGTATTGAGATGGGAATGAAATAAAGTGAATTTCGTGTTCTCAGGCATTATATTTTGACGAAAGAACGTCACTGAAACCAAGGCTAAGCTTGATAAATACTATGGGTCTCTGCACCATCAATTTACTAAATTTATTAGAGGCCGTACAAGCACGGAGAATGCCGAAAGTTGAGGTCTCTAAGGTATGCAAATAGCAAAATCTAGCCTAAGAAAAACTCGCAGTATAATTTTATTTCTATTTATTTTTAAATCCGAAAAAAAATGACAAAGGGTTAATTTACTCGTTTACTCGTTTACATCAAAATATTAACTAGAAAATGAGAAGAAAGATTAGTAATTTCCATTTAGTTCCAACTACACTAATGTCGTGTACTACTACACGAAATTGAAGGAGTCTGCACAGTTTAGACAAAATACGCGTATCTGTCAAGATAAGGAATAAAGGTAGTTGGAATTAAATGGAAATTATTCATCTTTTTTCTCATTTTCTAGTTACAGGTATTCCACTAAAAAGCTCACACTCTCCAGGATTCATCAAAATATTCTTATTCGGATTTGTTATATCCTTTGCTCAAATGCTCTAACTGATACCATCCACTAAGTTCTGCACAGAGTCAGTCCAGAGTCTCCTTTCTGGAACTCGTTTCCCACTTTTTAGCAAAATCTCTCTCATTATTTGCCTCTCCTTTCGATTTCCCAAGGTTTCGCTTCACAATGGCTCAATATTTTTCAGTTAGACGAAGTTCTGGGGTGTTCGGAGGATTACAGTCCTTTGGTACAATATTGACGTTGGTTCCTGCATACCACTCCTGAGCCGCTTTACCATAATGGTAAGACGCCACATCAGGCCAAAACAACACAGAAATCGTGTGCTTTTTGATAAATGGTAGTAGCCGTTTTTGCAGACACTCGTTGACGTAAACTTGTTGGATAATCGTACCTGTAGTTATGAAGATTTTGCTCTTCAAACGACAACTACAAATAGCCTGCCAAACCATGTGCTTTTTAGAAAACATCGACAACTTTTTGGCATTGAAATGATCGTCAACCTTGCCACGTTGTTACGTTTGCATTAAAAAAAATGGAAAAAATTGTCGATTTTTCATGGGCTTACCTTCACCCGCACTGACGAAAGTACCCATGCAGCATCAATCATAGTAACCCATGAGCCAGCAGACAAAATTTGACAGCTCTATCAGCCGAACTCTAACCGTGATGGCAAACACAGTGAAGCAACTCCGTTCAGAAGTGTGCGCGTTCAAAGAACGGCACCCCGCCGCGTCGAAAACGGACATCGTGCGGCACTTTGTGGACGCCGGATACGCCCGTTCCGGCATCTACAACATCTTGGCACTATTAGACAACAATCAGAGCATCGAAAGAAAGCCCGATTCCGGACGGCCGACGACCCTGAGCGACAAGAAGCTCCAAAGGATGCTGAAGAGGAAGAACGAGGGAAAAGTGGCTACATCGCTGCGTGCGCTTGGGCGGGAGGTCGGTTCAACCGGCCAAACAGTGAAAAAGTACCTGGCGAACATGAACATACATGTCAGGAAGCGGAAGTCGCGTCCACTGGTTTCGGAGCTGCAGGCAATGAAGCAGCGGCAGCGGCTGAATAAGATGGTTAACTCGATTTTCCCGGCGAATCGCGATGGACACGAGACCTTTCTTACCCTGGATGGCAACGACTGGCAGGGCACTTCGTATTTTACTTCCCCCACGAAGGCAGTGAGCTCCGAGGTGAAGTTCATTTCACACACCCAGCTATGTTTTTGCAAAGTTGATTTATTCAACCTTCTCTCCTAGGCTAAATTCTCTCACTTCCCTAATAAATTTCGTATGGTTATTTCTCTTTACGACCTATTTGGGATATCATCCAAACCATTAATAAAATGGTTGGAGGATTTGTGATATCGTTCGTTTAAGGTAATTTTTTATCAGGGTTTGGCTGCACCAACCACTCGCGGTACAGCTTTTTGACGCGGGATTTGGCCACCGTATTGTGTTCATCGGTTCGGTTAGGGCCCTTCCTTATCTTAAAGACAGAAAGTCTACGCTCCATACAAAGTCCATACACCAAAGTCTACGCCCCATACAAAATTTCAAAAAAATGTATGGAGAAAAGTCTACGAGGGGGAGGGGGTGGGATTTTCAAAAATGAGTCTACGTGGTTTATGAACCGGCCCTAAGTAGCATTACTTTGGAGTTACAGGCAATTTAGGACTACCATGTACCAAAACATTAAAAGTTCAATAACTCCGTAAACTTTGAGATTTGGCATACATTTTTTTGGGATTTTTCATGTAAATTTAATCCAGATATCGATGGAATCAGGTCTGTTGTACAAAACTAAAAAAGTGCCCAACCGTGATGACAAGCAAAATTTCACTGCAAAAAGTCGTGCTAAGGACCTTTACACGAATTTCTTGCAAACATTTTCCTGTATCATAATGGACGACGAAACATACGTTACGTACTCGAAGACTTTAAACAGCTTCCGGGTCTGGCTTTTTATGCCGCAATGCAAAGGAACACCGTTGCTTAGTATTTCCGGACAAAGAAGGTGTCAAAATTCCCGGAGAAGTATTTGATTTGGCAGGCCATATGTAGTTGTGGTCGAAAATCTAAAAATTTCGTCTCAACCGGCACTATCAATAAAGAAGGGCACGAGAAAGAATGGCTGCAAAAGCGATTGCTATTTAACAGAAGCCACGAATCTCCAGCTCTGTTTTGACCCCGATTTGGCCTCTTGCCACTATGTGAAATCCGTTCTGGAATGGTATAAAGTACAAGAGGTCAAATACGTGCCAAAACAGCCAATCCACCAAACTGTCCAGAACTTCACCCAATAGATACTGGGCTCTAGCTAAGCGGAAATCTTCGAAACTAAGAAGAAAGCAAATGGTACCGATGTTTTCAAGAGAAGATGGAGAATCGTTACGGCGGGCGTATCTGAGGATACCGTACGGAACCTGATTGCGGGTGTACCACAGAAAGTTCGAGGATTTTACAGAAAGAAGGATTAACATCTTACTAAACTGTTTCATATGTACATATAACTCTTTTATTGTAAAAAAATAATCGGTTTTGTTGAATAATGTGTAATTTTTTTTACTGCTATTACTTTGGTGTCAGAAATTTAACGTGGACAGGCTTTAGGTACTCCATTTGAGGTTTGCCAAACAATTTTCTATCGCTCGCTGCTGAAGGACGTTGGGTGGGGTGGTGGTGTTCGGTACAACGTTTATCTTCAGCCGGTCCTTTACCTCCAGTGATCTCTTGGCATAATGGGCCGAGGTCTGGTTCAGCCAAAAGACCACATTCTCCTCCGCGTGATATTTTTTGATGAATACGGCAGCTTTGTACTTTATATCTCTCCGTTAACAACAAATCCAGAGGGAAAGAACAGTGGCTTTGACATTCCCTTCTCGATGATCGTCAGCCACAGATGGTCCTTCATCGGGAACTTGCTGTATGAAATATTTGTGACGTCAACACTTACCTTCTTGGTGGCGGACGTAAAGTACACGGAACCTTGCCTGTCGTTCCCGTCCAGCGTTAAGTAGGTCTCGGCATTCATTATGACCACGACGCTTTTTCGGAAAGGTTCTTTCCCCAGCGCCAGACACGGCCGGTCTTGACCGATACTTCCGCATAACAATGTACTTGTTCACCCTTTGGCCGGTTCCACCAACATCTCGGCCCAAGGCACAGGAATTTCAACTTTACAGTCGCGTAGCACTGTCGTGTGTTTGACGCTCTCGCCTTTCTCCAGAAGCACGCTGTAAATGCCGGATCGGCTATACCCGGCTGACACGGAGTGCCTCACGATTTCATCATTTTCGCTAAGGGGAGGAATTGGCAGTTAGAAAAAAAAATAACATTCGAGCGTAATTGCATGACTGTTTTCGCCATGGTTGCTGCAAATCAACTGATAACGTCAATTTTTGTTCTATACATAACCGGGTTGCTACGATAGGCGGTGCATAGCTGTTCAATATTTTACTGAATTGTTCCTCGGCCATATCAATGTTCGTCTTCAATTTAAATGATAATTATGTGTTTAATTAAGCAAATGATCAAACATTTAAACCAAACCAAAAATACATAAACGATATGCAATTATTTATACACTTGCTTGGATAAGTTTAATTCGACGTTCCATTTTATGCTGTGATAATCTCATCAAAAAATACTATTACTACTTACAACTTTGAATTGTTGGATGCATTTTCACAATCTGATGGAATAAAATGTTCGGAGCACACGAATATACGGTTGCTATCGTGAACACTCGAACCAATAAACTACAACTAATTCTGCTTGTTTTCAAATCCCCTAAAAGTACGAATTCTGCAATGAATTATTCTTAATACATTTATAATTCACGTAGCTCTTAGCCAGTGCAAAAAAAGAAACATTATTGGATGCTTATGTGCTGAATCAATTCGAAATAGCATAAGTTTTCCCCCGCATTATTCCTTGTTTTTCTGTGCTTCAGTCTCGAAAAAATACTTCGAGAAATGTCATAACAACCAAAATCAAGGGCTCTAAATCACACACATAAGTTATAAGAAAAACGTAGATGACGTCACTACAATAACCAGTTGGGGAAAACAATTCGTGAGAAATATAGAGAACGCTGAATTAATGTCAATAGATCTCTATCTCTTGCTGTACAGAACCGCGATTCGCAAAGTAGCAAAAGCTGCTAACTAGTGTTTTTATGTATCTTCATTTAAATCTTATATTTTGCTATACTTTGTTCTAGCTTGAATGTTTGTCTGCGCTTTTAAATTAATTTGTTGACCTCTTTTTTCGTCGGCAGAATTCCCTAAAACGTTATATGAAACATTTGTAGATCATTTAAGAACATGTCGAAATAGCAAATCTACACAAGTTTAATACACCACTTGCTGATCAAGAATGTTAGAGTCAAATTAACATTCATGAATTTGAAACCCATTTTGAACAAAACCATTACCTTTGCCAGTTAGTTTTAATATCCGTGAACATACCTCTCATTTTGAATGCCTGCCTATGATAGATACGTTGCGTTTACGTGTATTTGACAGTTTTTCCATAAGTTTTCTGTGAAACTTACGTTTCCAATCACGGATATAACTTAGTACTCAGACACCACTGTTACTAGGAACTGGAAAGGACTGCAAATAGTAGACGAAACACACATATACATCAAAGAATAAGCAATTATAATGTAATTAAAGAGAAATAGCTTAACTAACTTATATTATTTTTATGAGGGGAGAAGAGGGAAGGGTACAAACAAAAAAAAAGAGATGAGTATTGCCAGCAAGATATAATAAATCCCCCCCCACCCAAACAAACCACACAAAAATTTTTTTTTAAATTTAATTAGGGTTTTTTTTGTTTTTTTTTGTCTTGGGGGGATACAAGTCCTTAAGTTTTTAAATTTTGCGTAAAGGTTTTTTTTTTCCCAGATACCCCCTTCCCAAAAAAAAACTTCACGGTTTCATTTACTCCCCTGCCGATAATAGGTTAAGACAAACGATAAGACATGCTAAAGGGCGAACACGAAATTATTGCGACACATTTAACAGGGCATAACTTTTTTACCATTGGGTAAAAATCAACCAAATTTTGCACACTTTCTCATTGATGTGTATTGTTTACATGCTGTCAAACTCGAAGTCGTGTTTTTCGATTCAACGAAAATGGAGATGAACCAACGCGAGTCGAGAGAACAAATTCTTTCCAAACACCTGGAATTTCCTGACCTGTCGCACCGGCAGTTGGGAAAAATGTTGAACATTCACCATTCAACCGTCTCCAGAGTGTTGAAGCGGTTCCAGGAGCGGTTGACGTTGGACCACGGCAAAGGAGCAGGAAGAAAACCGGGACCGGAGAACAAAAAGACGGAGAGAAAGGTGAAGCGGATAATTAAAGCAAATCCCAACGTCTCAAGCCGTGATTTGGCAAAAAAGATCGGCATGTCGCAGAGCTACGTCCAGAATGCAAAGAAGAGAGCTGGACTACATATATACAAGGTACAGAACTTCCCAAACCGCGATGAGCGGCAACAATCGACGGCTAAAACTCGGGCACGGAAGCTCTACGAGAAGATGCTGACAAAATATGGCTGCTGTGTGATGGACGACGAAACGTATATAAAAGCCGATTTTAAGCAAATTCCGGGGTTGGAGTTTTTCACCGGCAAGAGCAAGTTCTATGTGGACGACAAATTTAAAAAGAAGAAAATGTCGAAGTTCGCCTTCAAATATCTCATTTGGCAGGCCATTTGCTCTTGCGGACTGAGGAGTGAGCCTTTCGTGACAAAGTACACAGTAAATGGCGAGATCTACACATCTGAGTGCCTCGAGAAGCGCCTTTTGCCGTTCTTGCAGCAGCACGACGAAGCTGTGCTATTTTGGCCAGATTTGGCATCATGCCACTATTCTAAAAGTGTCCTGGAGTGGTATGAGGCCAATTCTGTCCATTTTGTTCCAAAGGACATGAATCCGCCAAACTGTCCGGAGCTGCGCCCGGTGGAGCAGTACTGGGCAATGATAAAGCGGGAACTTTGGAAGAGCAAGAAGACAGTCAAAGACGAGAAAGACATGTTAAGAAAATGGAAAAAAAAACTGAGAAACTGGTACCGGATGACACTGTAAAGACTTTGATGGAGGGCATCAAGCGAAAATGCGTTCAATTTTACACTCAATGCTCCATCGATTAACTTTTCTTTTGATTTTTGAAGTAAATATATGTATAAAACTACCCTAAAATTTTAGTTTGATTCTAAACATTATAAGAAAATTGGCATGACATTTTCGTTGTCGCAATAATTTCGTGTTCGCCCTTTAATCAATATATTTTTATATTTTACACAAAAAAAAAAAAAAAAAAAAAAAAGTTATTTATTAAAAAAAAATATTTAAAAAAATTTTTTCACAAAAAAAAAATTTTTCCCTCGTTTTATTTTTTTTAAAAAAAAAAGAAAATTAATCCACTCAATTTGTTATAAAACATTTTTTCTACCAACTTTTTTTTCCCACCCACAATTTTCAAATAAGAAAATGCTAAAAGCAAAAAAAAAAGACAAAAAAAAATAAACAAATATCCCCCCCCCCCCCCCCCAAACCCCCGATTAATTTTCCCCCCCCATTGTCCCCATTAAAAGGGTTTCCCCACAAAATTGGCACAAACATTTTTTTTTGAGGCGCCCAAAAATTTTTTTAAAAAAAAATTTTTTTTTCTTTTTCAAGTTCAGTTAATAAAGAATACAGGAGAAATATTCAGCTAAGCTTCCTTTTAACCGAATGCGAATTGCCGGGTCTTTCGTTTAACACCTGCCATCAGATTTTGTACAGTCTCCTTGTCCACTTTATTCGCCGCAGAATGCCAGTTTGCCTTGAACTGTTTCTCGCTCACAACAGCTTTTTGAGTCTTCTTAAGGTTCCGCTTGACGATGGCCCAATATTGTTCGATTGGGCGGAGCTCTGGCGTGTTGGGAGGGTTCTTTTCTTTGGGCACCACTTGAACGTTGTTGGCAGCATACCACTCCATGGCCTTTTTTCCATAATGGCAAGATACCAAATCCGGCCAAAATAGAACGGAACAATTGTGTCGCTTCAGGAAAGGCAGTAGACGTTTTTGTAAGCAATCGCCCAGATAAATTTCCTGGTTGACGGTTATACCGTTCCCGTATTTCTTCGTGAATTTGACTGTTTAAACGTTGCTCTTCAATTCCCCTTCTCCATCTTTTTGTTTATCGTGAATCACCACTTTCTTGTAAGTCGACAGTCTAGCTCGTTTTTCAGCTCTATCCACGGTTGAAGGCGCCACTCCCAGCTTCTTTGTGAGATCTCGGACAGAGAGGTTGGGGTTCCGCAAAGTCGGACGGAGAGGTTGGGGTCCCGGCAAGTTTTTTTGTCGTCGCTGTGGCCTCCGGCTTTCGATTTCCCCCCGATTCAGCTTTCCTGGCTGTCAACAAACGTTCACCGAAAACTTTTAATACGTTTGGAACAGTTGATTTAGCCACAATCAACAATTTCGCCAACTTGGCGTGAGAGTAGTTTGGATTTTCGCCATGCACGTGCAAAATTTTGATGCGTTGCTTCTCTTCCTTTGGCGACATTTTGATAACTGTAGTGCTAATCTCAAAATCAAAATAGAGGCATGATGCTACATCTTCAAAATGAGGGGTGTGCAATTTTTTTAATGCACGATGAAAGGAAATGCGTCAAGTTTATTTCGACCACATTTTGATCGTAACACCCTTTACAAACGTGGCAGGCTATACGTGTTAATTCAAATTGCTTATTATTTTCAACCGTGGAATTAGCTGTCAAAGTGGTTGAATAATACAGGGTTTTTTTTTTCTTTCAAAAGAAATATTTTAGTCTGAATATAGACTTCTCCAAATGCTTAAGTGTGAGATGATGGGGTGTGATATGTATGGTATGAAAAAATCGATGTACGTACACATCGCATTTCTTATTCTCACAATAGAAAAATCAGAGAAGTCTATTTTAGATCAAATCATTAAAAATATCTATTTATTTATATTTATATATTCGTCCGACGAGGAACAAACCTTCATGTAAGTACCTTGCTACTTTATACTAGCAGGTCTAAAAATTTTGTCTAAGCTTGAAGCAGATTAAATTATTTTCCGGGTAAAATGTGTGACTTCCACCGCAAGATATCGCGACTTAGAGCACTCAAAATTCATCATTATATGTCGTTCAAGATATACTTCCGTACACAGGCCGTAGTTGAGAACATAAAAAGACATGTCCCTAACATTGGGTCTACGATTTTCTTGTTAAGTAATTGTTAACTTATCTATGCGAACAGTAATTTTATAACTCGTGACTGTTTTCTCATATAGCTAGTATAGAAACTTAGATCTTTCGAAGATTGTAGAGAATATCTGTTCAACTTAACCAATGAAGTCGTGGTAGCTAAAAAGTTAAGGAATTCAAAAATTACGCGGAAATAAATACCTATAAATTGAATAATAATGCCTCATTTGCCTTTGGAAAAATTATTCATCGATTCATTCGATTATCGCTGAGTGAATGACATATTTGGAAGGGGCTAGGCTAACATTACATCCCATAACCCCAACTCAATAAAATAGTTCATGTTTGAAAGAAAAAACAATCTCTTAAAGAAAATAAATTTAAAGAGTGCCAGTAATATGTAATTCTAAAGAATTGCTCATGTTTAAACGAAGGAAAAATATCTGTTGAAAGTACAATATCAAGAAATACAACGTGAAAGAGCTGGCAATGTTTTAAACGACGAAAATTTTCCGTAAAGTACTACATGTTGATCTTTTGTGATATGCTCATGTCCATGGTGCATCACTCCAATAATAAGGTCTGTATCCGCAATAATCCGGACACCTCAAAACATGAATCAAACATAAATTTCGCATTATATTTCCGTCGTAGTTGTTTATTTCAGATTCATGGGATGTGTTTTAACAATTCGTGAAGAAAAAACATAGTTATTCGGTATTTGCATAAAAGTTTCGAACTTTTCGCTTAACTCCGTCCGGGTTTGTACAGACTCTTCAGAAATCGCAGAAGCCGTCTTTGTCCAAATTTGCTGGAAGTGTTTGATGTCTTTGATTCCTTGCTTCTTTCCAGAAAGCTTCCGCTTCATCAGAGCCCAATATCTCTCGATTGGTCGTAGCTCTGGGCAATTTGGCGGGTTTGAGGTTTTTGGTACAATGTTCACTTGATTTGCTTGGTACCACTCCATCACAGTTTTAGCATAGTGGCATGATGCCAAATCGGGCCAGAACAAAGGTTTTTCTTTGTGACTTTTGATGAAGGGTAGCAATCGCTTCTGCAGACACTCTTTCTGATAGATCTCCTTGTTGATTGTGCCTGTAGTGACGAAAGATTTACTCTTTTTGCCACACGTGCAAATTGCTTGCCACACAAGGTATTTTTTGGGAAATTTCGATGCCTTCTTCGTTCTGAAATGCTCAACTGTTGCATTTCTGGCCATAGCAGAATAAAAAGCCAGCAGCTTCCAGCTTGAAAGCCTCCAGGACATAAGTTTCATCGTCCATAACAACGCATGAAAACTTCGTCAAATATTCGCAGTACAAACGTCGAGCCCGTGATTTTGCTGCCAAGTTCTGTTTGTCGTTGCGATTTGGAACTGTTTTTACTTTATACGACTTAAGTCCCAAACGTTGTTTTGATTTTTGGACAAAATCAGGCGACATCCCTATTTTACGAGCCACCGTTCGAATGGAGAGATTTGGGTTTTTCGTTAATATCCTTTTCACCTTTCGGTCCATGACAGGATCAGTGCGTCCAATGTTTTTGTCACTTCTCGGTTTCCTCTCCACCGTCAAACGTTCCAAAAATGATTTGAGCACATCGTGAACAGCGGATTTAGGCAAATCCAATGTTTTTGCAAGGTCCCGTATTGACAAGTCAGGATTTGTCGTACGCCCGTACAAAATGCGCTCGCGCACTTGTTTTTCTTTCGTCGCCATCTTGAATACTAAACATGGAATGTAAACATCAATCATAGTCTTTTTCATCATAGACTCTCAGCTATACCACAGTGAAATTTTTCATTCCTACGTGCAATATTTCAAAAGTTACAATGATTTGAAGGTGTCCGGATTAATTTGGATACAGACCTTATTTAGAAATGAACCGAACAGGCTTTGTTTACTTCTTATGTAACGTAGCAAGCGTGACGCAATCCAAGCGTTATGTAAAATACGGACGATACCATGCTTGCTTTTAAAACGGTTTTTATTTAAAATTGAATTCGGGGCTATGGGCGTTTGAGGTAATGATCTTGCGGGGTAATGGTCATTCGGGATATTGGTCATTTGAGACAGTGGACATTTGAGGTACTCAAATTCGGGGTAAGGGCATTCGTGGAAATTTCCTAAAGCCTTTTTCATCAATGAGCATGAATTAAGGCAAAGTTCCATGTCAAAACTGAAGTAGACTGTGCGCGTGAATGAGTTATTACTATCGTCGTGTCATTTACAAGTCGTTTGATTTATCCGTCCTGTTCTTTCGCCTGCTGTCAAAGTACAAAAACAAAACGGAACTTGTTTCTTGCGTTTTTAAACTATTGACTGGAATTTTCTTCATAAGAAGAATCGGTTTGCAGACTACAGGAACTACAAGCAGATGCATATCCATGCTTCGGCTAAAAAACCTACTATGCTCGCATCCCTATTTTCCATTCAAATTCCAACGCCAGATGTCTATAAGGTGTTATGTAGTATGTGGGCATCCTCTCACGTGGATATATAATTATTAATTCTCTTCCATTCCTGCTGATCAAAAGGACCTACCAAGGTGTTGAATTAGGAGAACGGTGGATGTTTTATACCAGGCTGGTGCTACAACAATCCAGGACAGTGATTGGTCGGCTATGATGTACTGTTCTAGAGATGATTATCAAATTAAAGTAAAATTTATCGAAAAATATTGAAAAGCATTTTATAGGACTATGGGATGTAATGTTAGCCTAGCCCCTTTATTCGGCATATGTACCAACTATGTGATAAATTCAGCGATAATCGTCAAATAAACGACGACAACATGGCGATCACCTCGTGCTTAAGCAATTGAGAACGTTTTCATCACCTTGTTGAGATGTAACTATTCGAAATTAACGATTTACTTAGCATTATAGTAGCAATGATTTCGTAAGTTTAGCTGACAGAATTTCTGCATGATCTTCAAATGTCCTAAATCTAACTAAATTTGATCGACATCTATTGTCATACACCATAGATCAGCTGAAAATAGTCACAAGTTCCATATTAAGTTTTCATACGGAAAGATAAATTGGGATTTTGCAAGAAAACCGTAGGCCTAATATTAGGGATAGTTTATTTTATGTGTTCCTAACTATGGCTTATTTTATTGATTAGGTAGTTTAATATCAGCATTGGTAAATATGCAATGTGGGTTTATAAGTATGTGGCTGTAAATTTTCCGAATAGAATATCTTAAGCAGTATCTACGCAAACAGACCTGTATTATGTAAGTTATAATGTTTTGAATGCTGTGCGGTCGATAGAATTCAATCTAAAATCATCTCAGTCTTAAAAAAAGTATTTTCTTCAAGTATGATTTGTAAATTTTGAGTTCAGTGAAGGGAATAACGCTAGCAATGAAATGTCGAAAAAAATAACAGTTGAAAATCGTACGAAAATTGTTCTTAATGCGAAATTTAGAGGATGGGACGAAATTGCATCCATGAATAGACCCAACATAGATCCAATATTCCGAAATTACATCCATTTTTTTTTGGCCCTGAAAAAAGGAAGTTTTCCTACATTTTGGTGGTGCATAATGACAAACAAGTTAAGAATTACTATGCAAGCGTGTAGCCAGTTCAATGTCGTTTGTAGCTCAATTATTGAATGAGTTACAATAAAAATTGTAATCAACCTTAGCATATTAGGCTGAGTTATGGGACACATAATAGTTTGTTGTTTTGACAAATTCAGGTTGCTTTAAAAAAAATCTTAAAAGTTTTGAGGAAGCCCGTACACTGTGAGAATAGTTAAATATAATCGTTGTTTGTAAAACTAAATCAGATGAGCACTATGTAGTAAATCAATGGAGCTTTTTGTAGCAAACCTATGAGAGTACTAAACTAAACACTTACTTTCCGATTTAGCCTATGGCTGGATTCTGATCCTGTGGAAATTCTTGCGATAAAAAAAAAACTCTTTTCCACCCTGCACTCCACGCATCATAACAACAGACAAGCTTCACCACAACTTCCCTGCAGCCAAACCGAAAATTCACCACATCGCCATTTCCATATCATCCTCCCTTCTAAAGTCCACTGAACATCATCCTGGAACAGGGAGCGAATATCCACACCAAAGCGAGAATCCCGAAAAATGGGAGGAGGCAATTTTCCCTCTTTCAGGTCTTCCGCTTGCATCTATCTTGCAATTCCATCTTTCCACCCAAATTCTCCCTTTCATATAGCGTTCGTTCGTAAACATTGATTTGTCCCCCTCATGTTTCGCCCTTTTTCATGCGAGATGACTTTGCCTCTCTCCCTATTTATGTATGTTTCAATTAGATGAGTACAAGAAAGTGACAAAAAATCTTCTTCGCTGTGGCCAAAGGGATGCTTTCGTCATCTTTGTGGTCCCTTCATCCCCGGTTGATAGTAGGCCGACCCTATTGTTTGGTTTTGTGTTAAATTTGTTGATTTTACGTCCAGACTGTTCAGTTTGCAGCCGGAGAGCCAAGTGTAAACAACGACAGTGTGATAGACGATACATTTTTTTTTGTGTTTGCGCGCGCGCACGATTGACGTTTCGAGTAACCTTCTTGAGGGATACATTTTGTTTAAGCCATGTCTGTGAAATCTATTGCACCACCGCAAACCTACTCGCGACTTTTCCGGCCGTGGGATGTCGCAGCTGCTAATAAGGCCGTCACGAGTCTTAGCAAATCCAGTGAATGTGGCAGTGAAGGAACGATTAAAAGTGAACCATGTGAACTGAGAGTACGAGCGCGTTTGGATTTGGAAAGTCCCGTTTCATCCGAGCCCACTTCGCCTCCGTTCAGTCCTGTGAAGATGCCTTTCCCAGGAACTCCCGAAATGGATATCAGTGCCGCCTTTCTGGGCCATCCTGCGGATTTGGCTTCCTACTATTATTTCTACAACCAGCAGAAGCTGGGAGTTGATTTTATACCGCCTGGTTTCAACTTTAACGGATTACCGATCGATCCACTGACGTATGATCAAATGGAACAGGAGTACCTTCGGGTGCTGAGTGAAGATGCGAAAGCTAAGCTGCTGAGCAGCCGCAAGCAGCGACCGAAGAAGTTCAAGTGTCCTCACTGTGATGTAGCATTTTCCAACAACGGTCAGCTGAAGGGCCATATTCGAATTCATACCGGTAGGTTCATTAGAACGAAACGAGATTCTTGGATTGTGAAACTGATCAAAACTCTTAATTTGTATTCTATTCTCACAGGAGAGCGTCCGTTCAAGTGTGACGAATCGAGCTGTGGTAAGACGTTTACCCGTAATGAAGAACTTACGCGTCATAAGCGTATCCATACGGGAATTCGGCCTTACGCGTGTCAGACCTGTGGCAAGAAGTTCGGCCGGCGGGATCACCTGAAGAAGCACACCAAAACGCACATGCCGCAGGAACGGTACACGTATGGGTTGGCGCCGGCCGCCATGCTAATGCCGATGTATACGGCCGCGTCGCACCTTTATGGTTATTAGACTGATCCGATGGGAATGATGGTTTTAGTGTAAATAGCAGCAGGCGTCGTTAAGTGATATGTTGGAACCAGTGAATAGAACTAGAGTCTAATTATTAATATTTTTATATGAGCAGAACTTTCTCGTGAGTGAGATATATTTTGTACAGAAGATGTCCTTATTGTAGTTGGAACAGTATTTTGGTGGAAATATAAAAAAAAATGTCAATTCGTAATGTACCCTGTGTGATTCGAGAACAATCCGAACGCGTCATGATTTCTCTGATCTGGTGGATTTGAGGCAGTGCTGAATCTCGTCAGTGGTCTGGTACTTGTAATGAGTAAAATTTTGAAATTCTCATTTTATGTAAATACAGGTATATATCGACTATACGTACACAACTCAAGCATTTCTAATATCGATTTCTTGACGATGACAAACCAATTGTAAGCTAAGTGCTGTATACATGTAATCGAGGTATATCTGTAATCGTTAAACTTGTCTAGGACTAAAGTGACCATATTTTAATAGGAAACATATTGATGGTCCTCAAAAGAAAGAGTGGTGGCGAATAAAACAAAACGTAACTTTGTGAAGGTGGTTTTCAAAAACGCGCATGTAAGCGCAAAATGTAATCAGTTATTCGGAATGTACATCATACGAACTATATTTTCTATGAATATCTTAGAGGTATATTGAAATATATTTGAGATGTAAGGATTAAAAAATGTTGAATCCAGGCTAAAAATTATCGTTTTTTCTGCTGACACATCTTGTTACTTATTTTTAGAAACTAAAAAGTTGTCATAAAGTAGCGCGTAAATAAGCTTTACCCAGCTCTACTAAACACACATTTTTAATAAATTTGGTTTTTAAACATTCAATTGAATACTTTTAAAGAGAGATTTTGATTAAAACCATACTTTGGTAAAACATGAACAGATTTATTAGGTTGTACGATCTTCACCTATTGGAAGATTTTTCGCGCTTCATCTGTAAATTTTTACCTAATTGGTTTGACCAAACGTGCTTGTTACATTTATAACACGACTAGCTGAACCCGGTGCGTGCTCCCCTAAAAAAAAAAAAAAACAGCTTTTTTATTTTTTTTTTTGGGATAGGTTTTTTTTTCTTGAATAAGCAGGGGTTCAAACTTCTATCAAAACATGCTTCTTGTATGTATGTATGTAGGAAGCCACCATCCTAGCGTGGGCCTTGCCCTGCATGCGGTTCCACTTAACAGAAAGATCATGCTTTGTTACCGTTCTAAATTCAACATATCGCTGTATGAAGGGCCAAAAAGAGTTGGGCAGGCCCGTAAGCAGACACACTTACGCGAAACCTGCGGGAATAAGAGAATCTCCTTCCAGCAATATAATCCTATAAAACGAATAACAAAATACGCAATTCAGTTAAGCTTTCCACTAGATGGTTTGTTTAAGAAAGGCGCGTCAAATTCATTACAACTGTTGGAGTGGAATGTACCAATCATAAATGATAGACACATCCCCTCCTAGACTCCGGTTGGCCGTCCACTCCATTGTCCAATTGCAACTTCAATGATGCCCTGATGCACCCTCCCATCCCAGTTATGTTTTAAATCAATAAAGTATTAGGTTTTTACAATATATATCAAATATAGAATATAATAAAGAAATAAGTATATATATAGAGTGCGTATGAGTATATATAGTGTACGGAAAATTGGGTAGCCTGGACTGGATAATGTTTTCGAATTGTACACCTTGCATGTCAAAATTTCCTAAATGATTTTTATTTAAATTACATGTTTGCATACTGCTGGCCTACTGCACATGTAGAAAAACCTGCAGAAAAACCTGAAAATTTAGACAATGTATCGTAACCATGAGAAAAAAAATGAATTAACAATTATTTTACATAACTTAGTAGTTCCATGGATGACCTGAAATAATTTTTATATAATAGTATAACTTAAATTTCGGCATCTTGTTCCGTTTCCTTGCATCGCAATAATCATTTGTAGAGGATCTCATAGGTACTACAGTGATTTTAAATGATCAAATTAATTTAAATGTAATAATATACTTTCATATCATAACAATGACGTAACAAAATGATAACATGAGCACGACAGTTATCGATAATAGAATGTATATCTGTGACTTAGCTGTTCATCCTCTCGTCGATAGACTTCACCTTTTTCAGCTAGCATTAATGTCAAGTAAGATTAATATTTGTATCCATAATAATAATAAGAGAATATAATTTATTAATGTACAAAAATTATCTGACATCCAACGATCCAAGCACATCTAATGTGAACGTTATGCTGAAATAATGAAAAACAAATTGAGCCTTTAATGCTTGTAATGTTGCTCCATGCTCATAAGATAAGTGATTTTAGAACAAAAAGATGATCCCAAAGCGTAGTGAATTTATAAATTTAATGTAGATGATCGCACCCCCTAACTTCGCTATTGTCAGATTGACAACATTGCCCAGGCTACGCCAACCAGCGTCTCCATGTTTCAGCTGGCAGTCTTGTGATCATATGACTCGTGGAGGCGTGAGGTAGGTACTTGTGAGGACTAAAGGTCTGTCGTATCCTTCTTTAATGCTGTCAACTCACCATTTGAAGCCCAACCTCCCACAAACCATTCTTCTTACCCAAACAAACGATTTTTTTTTAATAAACTATTTTTGTTTTTTTTGTGTGTGTCCGCCCCCCCCCGCAGGGGGGGGGTGTCTTAAACCACCACACAAACACTCCCCACAAAACCCCCCCCCCCCCAAATATGGATCTATTTTCTTGATTATTTCTCGATTTACAAAAAAATAAAATTTTTATTCTTAAGAATGCCCCCCCCCTCCAGAAGGGGGGGGGGGGTGGCCCCACACAAAAAAAATTCTCCCCCCACCCCCCCCCCCCCCCCAAAATAAAATTCATTTTGTTTTAATTTTTCCGGTAATAAAAAAAAATTGTGTTTTTTTTTTTAGAGAGGCCCCCCTCCCGGGCGGGGGGGGGTCCCAAAAAACCAAAAGACCCTCCCCAGCCCCAAAAATCCCTTCATACAAATTTTAACGTTATTCGGTTCAGAACTTTCCGAGTTTATAAGGGTCTGAAAGACAGACAGACAGACAGAAATTCATTTATATGATGTATATAGAAATCTAGCCTGCAAAAACCCTCATATGCTAAAAGTGGTTTCATTCACTTGATTAGTTCTCGAGTTATGCAGAAATTTTGCGTTTAATTTGTATGGGAGGCCCCCCCCCCCTTCAAAATTGGGAGGGGTATTGAACTGCCATAGAAACATTTCATGCCTCCATAAACCTCAACATGTCAAATTTGGTTTCATGTGCGTCATTGGCACTCGGGTTATGCTAAAAACTATGTTTCATTTTCATGGGAGTCTCCCCTTCCAGAAGGCGGAGGGGTCTCAAACCACCTTAGAAACATTATTTGCCTTCAAAAACCTCCACCTGCCAAATGTGGTTCCATTTACTTGATTAGTTCTCGAGTTATGCAGAAACTTGTGTTTCATTTGTATGGGAGCCCCCCCCCCTTCCTAGCAGAGAGAGAGAGGAGGGGTCTTGAACTACCGTAGAAACATTTATTGCCTTTCAAATCCCCGCATGCCAAATTTGGTTCCATTTGCTTTATTAGTTCTCGAGTTATGATGATATTTTAGTTTCAGTTGTATGACAGCCCCCCTTCTAGGAGAGGGGAGGGGTCTCAAACCACCACAGAAACCTTTTTCGCCTCCAGAAAACCCCACATGCCAAATTTGGTTCCATTTGCTTGATAAGTGCTTGAGTTATGCAGAAACTTCTGTTTCATATGTACAGGACCCTCTCTCTCTAGAGAGGGGAGGGGTCTCAAACCATCATAAGAACCTTTCCCGACCCCAAAAACTTCTCCATACAAGATTTCACGCTGATCGGTTCAGTAGTTTTCGAGCCTACGAGGTTCAGACAGACAGACAGACAGACAGACAGACAGCCAGACAGCCAGACAGCCAGACAGACAGACAGACAGACAGACAGACAGACAGACAGACAGACAGACAGACAGACAGACAGACAGACAGACAGACAGACAGACAGACAGACAGACAGACAGACAGACAGACAGACAGACAGACAGACAGACAGACAGACAGACAGACAGACAGACAGACAGACAGACAGACAGACAGACAGACAGACAGACAGACAGACAGACAGACAGACAGACAGACAGACAGACAGACAGACAGACAGACAGACAGACAGACAGACAGACAGACAGACAGACAGACAGACAGACAGACAGACAGACAGACAGACAGACAGACAGACAGACAGACAGACAGACAGACAGACAGACAGACAGACAGACAGACAGACAGACAGACAGACAGACAGACAGACAGACAGACAGACAGACAGACAGACAGACAGACAGACAGACAGACAGACAGACAGACAGACAGACAGACAGACAGACAGACAGACAGACAGACAGACAGACAGACAGACAGACAGACAGACAGACAGACAGACAGACAGACAGACAGACAGACAGACAGACAGACAGACAGACAGACAGACAGACAGACAGACAGACAGACAGACAGACAGACAGACAGACAGACAGACAGACAGACAGACAGACAGACAGACAGACAGACAGACAGACAGACAGACAGACAGACAGACAGACAGACAGACAGACAGACAGACAGACAGACAGACAGACAGACAGACAGACAGACAGACAGACAGACAGACAGACAGACAGACAGACAGACAGACAGACAGACAGACAGACAGACAGACAGACAGACAGACAGACAGACAGACAGACAGACAGACAGACAGACAGACAGACAGACAGAAAACCATTTCTATACATATAGATTGGAAGTCCCACTGAAACTTAATTTTAGTTTATATTACGAAATCGAAGGTAGAACTAACAAATCTATACGTTGCGTTCTGAACATCCGTGCATTATGAAAACAATACAAAGAGCTATGATAATTTTGTTACAAATTAAAAATAAACATCTCTCTGGCGGTTGCATGAATGACTGACAGATCTACTACATCGACTGGAAATGATATTGAAAAAAAAAAAACACAACCACGTGGAGTTGTCCGGCATTTTTTTGAAATGTTTCTGCCATGGGATTCGATCCTGTTGTTGCGAACGCCAGCAGGCATGCAAAAGAGCAACGGGACTGACTGGGTTAATAGACCTATTTGCGTGTCCCTTTCGAAATCGAATCCGAGTTGCTGTTTCCAATGCCTGCTGCCGTTCGCAACATTCCCCGATCCGTATTGCTCTGAGTCCGCTCTTGCTATACCACTCACATCTAGAACGGCTAACTTTACCACCGGTCTTTGCAGCACTCCTGTAGCGGTCTTCATTTCTGCGCTTTGTACTCGTCCATAACGACCCGGAAATACCCGTATCACTCGACCCCTTAGCCATCCATTGCGTAGGCAATCCGCCACTACAACTACTAAGTCTCCAGGTTGTAATGTTTGCTTTGACGATGATACCGGTCGATTAAGAGATGCGTCCCATAGTGCATTTTGGGAAGAATAAGAGGAAATTTGAAGTCAGCTGATAGCTGCTAAGCGTTCCTAATGCGGCTGTCCATACAGAGTAAGCCATCCTCCGCTAACACAGGAGACAGTTTAAGAATTTTACTGCTTTTTCGAGCTTCGAGCTGCGCCGTGCATTCGGGACCGCTGAGATGGAGGGTTGGTTTCCTTGCGTGAGGAGCTTTCCTAAATCAGACTAGGAATATTGGTGAGATTTCAATTTATCAAATATTTGTTTGGATCTTGGATGTTCATTTATATGTATTCTTGAAATATTCATTTATGCTGCAAAGATGAATATCTATATCTAGAGTTCCTTGTCGAAGACCTTCGTCTTCCACTTCCGCTCGCAACTATTTGTCCTTCGTAGCGTGGCTTATTGTGTATGGCTGTGACCTAAGAATTCACGTGTTTGAACAGGCATTCTTGAAATGGGTCATTGGCTTTTAATTAAAGCAATCTTCTGCAAACTCTAGGGCATAAAGTGTTGGCATCTAAGGAGTGTATCGAAAATAAGCTATCCACAAATCCACAATTTTCTTTCAAATTATGTTGAAAACCGATATTTTATTCATACAAAAAATTGATCCTTTATTGTACGAGGTTAAACTTGAACATAATGAAGACCGGATGAAATTTAAGTTATTCCTTCCCGAATTTTCGAACTTTGGATCGAATGCTCTTCATCAAGTTCCGGATAAGTGTTGCATCGCATTTTTTGGACGCTTGAGCCCAAATTTTTTTGAACTCCTGCATGTTCCCAGCTGCCTTACCAGTCTTCTTGAAGACCCTCTTCACGATTGCCCAGTAACGTTCGATTGGTCGAAGCTGAGGGCAATTTGGTGGATTGATATTTTTCTCAACGAAATCTATACCCTTTTCCGCAAGCCAATTGAGAGTGGTTTTGGCATAGTGAGCCGACGCTAAATCCGGCCAAAACAGTGGAGGTGTACTATGCTTCTTATATAAAGGCAACAATCTCTTCTGGAGACACTCAGATCGATAGATTTCCGCATTTATAGTTCCGGTAGTGTAAACAATGGTTGACTTCAAACCACAGGAACATATTGCTTGCCATACCAGTACCTTTCGACCGAATTTCTCCACTTGAATCGACCTGTCCGCATCGCTCACATACTCCCCAACGACGGCAGTAAAGTATTGTGGACCTGGAAGGGTTTTTGAGTCCTCCTTTACATAGGTCTCATCATCCATCAAAACGTATGCATCCGGACGCTGCAAAAGACGCGAATACAATTTCCGGGCCCTTGTTGCTGCTCGCTTCTTCTGTTCTGCACTTTGTTTCGAGATTTTCTGCTTCTTGTAGGTCTTCAGGTGGTTTCGCCTCTTGATACGCTGGATCATTCCGACACTCGTTCCTGCTTTTTTGGCCAAATCACGTATTGACATTGATTTGTTCTTCATGGTTAGAGATACCACTTTCTGCTCCAGTTTCGGGTTGGAAGAACCGGGTTTTCTGCCTCTTCCTGGTAGCTCATCCAAAGAATAGTGTTCCCCAAACTTATTAATGATGGTTTTAACACTCGCATGATGAATTCCAAAC
Organism: Aedes koreicus; assembly: GCA_024533555.2. Taxonomy (NCBI): domain Eukaryota; kingdom Metazoa; phylum Arthropoda; class Insecta; order Diptera; family Culicidae; genus Aedes; species Aedes koreicus. The sequence goes on along the minus strand of JAHHFK020005660.1, from coordinate 99,569 downwards.
CGCTTCGCCAATTTTCGCATAGTAATACCCTTCTCACTTAGCCATGTGTCCAGAACCTTAATTTTCACTTCCTTTTCAATACGCGACATTTTGAAAACGCAGAATTTGAACCGCACAAACAAGTAAACAAAAGAAAGCTGACAGTCAAACGCACAGCATGCAGTGTTCAGAGCATAAAAAACCATCACAAATACATGCGTACAACGCAAATGTATGTGGATAGCTTATATTCGATACACTCCTTAGTGATACCAATTGATTCAGGCGATTTTCTTCCATAAAAGCACTGGCTAAAAGTGGTACACAATCTGATAACTGATTATCTCTTCTAAATTCGGAAATGACTACGATACTATAAATTTTAAAAATATTTCTCGTTGTTACAGTCCTTATTTTGCAAATTAATTTTCCACATCTTTGCGGTTTACCCTCACAAGTTTCCATATTTTTCATCGTACGCATTCTCCCAACCATCGTCCCATTCTTCAACCATCATTTTTCTCCTCAGCCTCGGTTTGTTACAACCATACAGATTCCAGTGTGCCATAGCGTTCCATTGTTCAGCTTTTTGATTCGATCAAATAAATAATAAGCAAATGTGTTGATATTTTACCCCTCATGTCGTCGTCGTCGTCGTCTTTTTGTTGCCACATTATTCCAACCTTAGGTTTGCGGAACGCGTGTGCATTTAGAGGCCCTCTCCCCTGAACGGTCTATTGTACAGCACAAAGAGAAGATGGGAAATTCAATTGGTGAAATCGGCTGGTGAGGGGACGGTTTTGTGGCTTTTCTTTTCTGGAATTGCTTAGGATGCCTCCGCAGTGGTTTTGTAGCATTTCAAGCCACGAGAACGATAGGGAACAAAATGGCAGATGTGGTGGATATTGGGAGGATGCAGTGAATTTGGGCTGCCGTTGCTTTTTAATAATTTGCTTCACATCATAGAATCACTGCCTGAGTCTGAGGCAATCAAACTGAATGTTCGTCGGATAGGATAAGATTGAAACAATGCTCCTCTCCAGCAAAGTTTACCCACCAGCATGAAATCAAGATAAATGACCATCAATCATGACCACAAAAAGCTGAATTATTATCGATTCGATACGGTTCTGCTTCCTTCTTTCTTTGTTTTGCGAGTTCAAGAATGGCAATGTTTACCCTTAAGCCTCAAGAAATTAAACACACTACAAAGGACGAAGTAATCCTAAAGGCACTGCATGCAGCTCGTAACAATTCCGAACTCGGCATGTGCGTTCGTTCTCTTATACAATATCCATATCGATCTAAGATGGTCCAGGGAAATCCAAACTAGTTCCTATGTTTCCGTATCGCAATTATTGTCCGAACATATCCATTTTGAACCCAGCAGGGTGGGTCGAATTGCACAAAACAACTGTAAACAAATACACAAAACGTCACTTCGGAGGTGGTATCGATGGATTGCATAGAAAATAAGGACCGAAGAAGGCTTTGTCCACCACCGAAGAATCATATCCTATTTCCGGTTGATGTAGAAGTGCATCTTCATCCCATAAGGATGATTGAATGTGAAAAAGAAGGATATGCCCGCAAGAAGTGCTAAGCATTATGAACGAATTTAGGCGAAACGTCTTATAAAAAGACGAAGAAAGAGAATGTAATCGACACAGCAAGCGCTGGAAGAATTAACTTGTTAGGGCTGGTTTGTTTACTTCCGCGCACCACCTTCATCGATTGCTGTGAGTGAGCTTCCTTCGAATCAATTTAAAAAGTCAACATTTTCGTTTTGTACTGTGAAACATTCTTCCGTTTCTTTTATTCGCACTGAATGCAATGTGAAGATCGTTGATCAATTAGAGATCTAGAAAAAAAATAGGAGGAATTGACGGGGCTTTGAGTAATGAATGGACAGCTTTGGAAGGTTGTGTCCTTATTTTTGGCAGCAGGCTACTTGGGTAGTACGGCGAACAATATGTTGCTATGCAGGTGGTCTGCAGTTGGACTCACATGGTTAATATGCAACATGGGTGTTGTTAAGGTGAAAATTGATGGATTCCACGAATTGCTATTTATGTTTGCTTATTTTTCGGTAGAACGGAATTAAAAAAAAAATACGATATTGAATTAACGCTTTTGCTTCACGGAAGCATAAATGTTGATGTAATTTCATACATGAAATAATTGCACACTTCTGAGACGTGTGCAAACTGGTAAGGCAAAATAATCCTTTGAACAGATGAAATCAGCTTTGGATGTTTAATTTACTTTGAAGTAATTTCAAGAATTTCAATTGCAAGAGGAATCAAATGAAGGGACCTATTTTCAATCTGAAAACATTCGACGAAAATATTTGTTTTGATCTCCTTGATAATTGATAGAAGCTATAATTGTTATATCTGTATTCTCCGTATGTGGAGTAACGATTATGATGTAGAAGGAGCCCCCCCCCCGCCCCGAATAAAAATAAAAAAATAAACCCCCCCCCGGGTAAAAAAGAAAACCAACGCGGAACAACCCCCCCCCCACCCACAACACACGGCAACCCCCCAACCCACCCCGCACCCCCCCCTCCCCCGCGCCCCCCCCCCGAACCCGTCAGTCTTCCCCCCCCCCGCCCAATCCCTTATTTCTCCCCACACCCCCCGGACCCCCCTTCTATCCCGATACCCACGCCACCCAATATATATAGGTTTCCCGCGCAACTTCTTGCTTGCGCCACGCGGGAATAGACATCTTCAAGGTGAATTTAGTATCTCAGGTGGTCTCAATACTGTATATTAGAATTTCAGCCATGTTTAAACGCATACTAATACGATTCTTACAACATAAAATCCGGTCTGGCATACTGAAGTTGTCTCCTTTACACCTATGCAACAGTGCCTGTGATGTCAAACTCGCAGTTCCATTTTAAACCAAACGAGTAAAGGAGATGATTAGTTTCACACTGCCAGGCCTGTGTTCTATGCCATGGGATATGAAGCGTCAGGCTGCAAGGTTTGTTTACCAATATTTCGGGGAAAAAGTGCACGTGCTAATGTATGTAAACAAAACGTTTAGCCCATACCGTTTACATTAATATATAACTCTTCACTCCTAGGCAAAAATGCAATCAACAACTGTCATTATGTGCGTAATACACTATTGAGTATTCCTTACTCTTTCGCTCCACTGCTAAATCTCATTTGATACCCCGCTACTCCACCCGTCTTCCCTACCAACTGAAGAAAATAGACCACCTGAGATATTAAATTCACCTTGGAAACCACAGGAAGGGGAAGACACATACGCGTCCATTATTTTATGTCCACTACTCGTGTTTTGATACTGTACGATAGGTGCAATTGTTCGCTTTTGAAATATCATGATTCACCATAAGCGAGTACTATGACCAATACATATACGAATTCTACTTGTAAAAATGAAGCCAAAGTAATAAAAAGGAAAGAGCTCACCCGGATTTCCAACAATGTCCCGTAGCTCTGGTTATTCAATTGAGCATCCAGAACCGGTTCGCCAACTTTCCGGATAACTGCATTTGAGGTGCTTCCTTCCTATTACACGAATAAAACTTTCCCAATTAGTGCTCTTGTGCTGAACATGATGCCCCTATATCACACAGCTGAATGATTGATAACCGGGCGTTAACACTTTGTTTGCAAAAACCGTTAAAAACCAATAAAAAAATAACACCGGGAGAAGACGCAACTCGCGAGCTGCGTACATATAATTTCCATTGGAAAATGTCCGCGATATATATTCTTCTGAGGACAACTTTTTCTGTTCAGTCTTATCTTTCTACACACTACCAAAATGTCATGCAAATGTCGGTGCCCTGAGACTTATTTATTTATTTATTTCTTTAAGCATGACAACATACAATCACAGAGAACAGACATTGATGTCCATATACCTTTTCTTGATAAACGTGTAAAAGTTAATATGGTCAGCCGGTATAAGAAGCAAGTGCAGAGAAAAACAAACAAAAATTTCCAGGTTATGTGCTAGGCTTTTAATTGATAAACATTTACATGACAGTTATCGCACAACTGCAGCGCCGCCTACCAGGAGCATAACGACATACACTTGAAATGTCGGTTTAAAGTTTTACACAAGTAGCAGACCGAAGATGAACTTCGTTCTCTGTGATACAATGGTTACAATGTTTTACTTACATTTACTTACTTACTTACTTTACTTACTGGCATTATTTCTATTGTCTTTTTTACGAGATTTTATCTGTTCTCTAGACAAAGTGATGCCAATAATTTCGCAATGTAGATTATACCCTAGCAGCACACTTGTTGCAAATCAGTTAAAATAACTTCAAAATGATATAACTTCAAAATGATATAACTTCAAAATAATGACAGTTTTGTGTTGCTTGGGTACTGGCGCATCATTCGATTGATGGGACCATTTTTTTGCATAATTTGTTCTGTATGATTTTTCTAAGAATAATTTCCGTGTTCTAAGATGCCGGCTGGTAGTATAAAAAGTCAATTGCGAGAGTAGTACTTCTGATTTTATACGATGTGAAATAATGTCATTGATGTAGAAAAGCATTGCGAATTCGCGGCGTTCCTTGCGTGTCTTTAAATTGATGAGCATGCAGCGCGCTTCATCTGATGGACTTGGAAATACAGTCCAATTCAATTTCCTTAGGGCATATAAAAGAAATTGTTTTTGGACGGATTCTATGCGTTCTTCATGTGTGGTACAGTACGGATTCCATACTAGGTTGCAGTATTCGGAAAATTGGCCTTACATATGTAATGCATAATAATTTAATGGTGTATGGGCCTTGAAAGTTGTGGCTAAGCCTCTTAATGAAGCTCAGCATACTATTTGCTTTACTTATAATTGTATTGTAATGTTCTACAAAACTGAGTCTAGAGTCTAGGACAATGCCTAAGTCCCTTACTATTTTGCATTTTTCTACTATTTGGTTTCCTATAAATATTTCAGCACGGGGTGTTTCATTTTTTACATTAAGTTGAAGTAAGCTTTTGCTACACCATATGTCGAATAAATTAATTTCGTTCTGGAATTCTTCTGCGTCACTAGAATTATTTATTTCCATGAAGAGCTTCATGTCGTCTGCATATATAAGTACTTGGATTTTTTTAAGTATGTAGGAAATGTCGTTTACGTACAAAATAAAAAGAAGTGGGCCTAAATGTGAACCTTGGGGTACCTCCGAGGTGACTGAGATGGGGTCTGAAAATTTATTTTGAAGACGAACTATTTGTTTGCGATGCGTTAAATATGACTGCAGCTAATTCAACAATCCAGGTTCCATTCCTATTTTTTGCACTTTAAAGAGTAATAATTCTTCGTCCAAAATAATTAATTCAACAACTAACATTGCTTATGATCCTACATTTTCTATTTCACAAACATAAAGAATCATTAATGGGTCCAGTGGGGAAAAAGACTTATGAGTTCTGTTTCTGCTTTCGATTGGGACGGTTGAGAGTTTAGTTCATTCGCGCGTGAGCCTTCTTCTCTACGGCATTGTAATCAATTTGCATTATTCTTGTTTCATCAACCCGGTCGCTTTTGTTACAGCAGCAATGTGCGAGTTGAAAAATACTTCTGCGATTTACCTTCGGCAGTGGAGCGGATAAACCAGCCTTAGGCGAAGTGGCAAATTTCGTCAAAGGCTTGGATGTTGGAGCTTGATGAAATTGAAGCTGCATATAGGATTGCCGATGAAAAGTCCCTTCTCGTCAAGTTCAAGTCTGAGCGGTCGATGTTGTACGCGTTGACCGCCAATTCGGATGAACTGATGTTCCGTTATGGGAATGGAAAAAAGGTTAAAGTGCACATATCGCATGCCCAGGATCACATCTGCTATGTGCGAATATACGATCTCCCACCGGAGGTTCCTGACCAGAAGATCGTTACGGTGTTATCGAAATATGGACGCGTAAAACGTATCGTGCGGGAGAAGTTTCCGGCGGAGCTGGGCATACCGGCCTACACTGGTGTGCGGGGCGTGTAAATGGATGTAAAGCAGGAAATACCGTCATCGCTGCACTTTGCCAGCCGAAAGGGAAACATATACTACCAGGGCAACAAGGACAAATCCTTTATCTGCAAGGAAGAGGGACACCTGATGGCTTCCTGTCCCAAGCGGCAGAATCGGAGTCAGCCGAAAGTGCAAAGTCAAGAAAAGGAGCAAAGCGGTAAGCTGAAGAAAACGTCCGGATGTGCAGTAACTGGAGGTACAGCCACCGGAGGATCAGAAACTGAAAGTGAGGGAGAATTGGATAAGCTAGAGGTGCTGGAAGATAAAACGGAGGAATCTGTCATCATGCCGGTGAACACCGAAATACGTATTGATGAACCGAAGGAGTTGGATACCCGCGATCGTGCGTTGTTGCAGTTCGCCGCATTCATGTCAACGGGGATCAGTAAACAAAAAGAGTCGGCTAGAATTGCGAAAGAACAAGAAGAAGCTAACATAAAATCGCCCCCATGAAAGAAGAAGAACCATAATATGTTTAAAAAATAGTTTTTTTTGTGTAAACCACAAACCTTGCCTTTGGCTCCGTAAAGCTAACGCAATTGAGCCGTATAACTAAATAAACTGGTTAAAAAAAAAAAAAAAGATTTATCGAAGAATTTCCTGTCATTTATTTTTAATTTTTTTCGTTTTGGATTTATTGAGTTTCCGTTTTTGGGCAGTAATCGTAATCATATGAAATTGGACGCGAAAATTAGCTGTGGTAGCTCAGTGGATTACCCGTTCTGCTTTAACTGAGCAGATTGTATATAATCCGGTTCAATGAGTTTTTACCAATCCCAGGCCCGTCCCCTTCCTTTGCCATTTGTTTGATTTCACTTGCCTCTTTTCTATCACACACTTCTAGAAGAATACCTAAAGATCGTTAAAAAGTACCGATAATCGCTCAAAAGTGCACATACCCAAATTGTGCGTAAACTCATATTACCTAATATTAGGTATTGGTATTAAGGAAGATAAACGTTAAAAATTACTAATTTTTAATCGTTACTTTTTACTGAAAATTGGGTATTTTTTTTGTAATATTATTTAATAGAATGCATCAAACAAGACATGATATTTTACAATTTATCTATTTGGATTAGTATTTTAAATGCTGCACTTAAGGAGAAACACATGTTCAAAAATATCACAGAAATCTTGGTACTGTATTTTAAAAAAGTATCAATGTAGTTTTACAGAAATATATTTTCAGCAACGACCGAACATTTTAATAAGTTCATTTTTTCGCTCCGGAGTGAAGCCGAATTGCACCTTCGGATTAACGTTGGTCCACAAGGATCCGTCGGAGCTAGAATCAAATAAAAGAATGCAAAAGTTATTGTTTCAAATAGTGGGACATGAATAAACTATTTCTTGAAAGTTTAATAAGAAAAATAATTACGTTTTCGCTTAGAAAAATATGGCGACCGCTTTTGTCCTCAATCCGTGACGAAACATTTATTCAATTTTAGGTATATAATAAAGACCCATATTGGAAAATGAACATTCCCCAAATGTCAGTAAAAAATACTGTTTGTTATCGTTTAATTTTACCGATATTTTAGGTATTGTCAACAATACCTAATTTTAGGTAAAATAAATACTTAATACACAAATATTACAAATATTTATTCTTATTTATTTACAAAAAAAAATAAAAACAATATAACAACAACATAAACCAACAAAATTCACTATTTTTTTTTCAAAAATTCATAGTTTTTCCTAATTAAATATTTATTTCCCTACCAGAAGACTCGGCAGACATTGCACTGCTTGCAAACGTGTTTCACACAAAGCTCCGATTGTTTTGGCTACACTTTTATATACCCGTCGGGAGACATCTTGATGAACAAAACAAAATAATATGAGAATCCGTTAATCTCTTTTTGATTTAACTCAAAAAGAGATTGACGGATTCTCAATCCACAAAACCATTTTACTTTTATTAACATAGATCAATAAATAATTCCTGCAAAACGTGATAATATTTTAAGAAACCTCGAGTACTTTTTCATACAGACGTATCTGATTTTGTTATCAAAGAGGGGAAGTAAGATTCAAACGTAAATTTCTCAAAACTCTCTGCACCCTCAGGGAAAGTAGCATCATCATCATGTTAGGGGAATGTTATTCCATGTGTTGTTGGTCTTAGCTTGCATGAAAGTGCTAATGGTTTCAAGAATTTCACGATTGAATCTTACTTCCCCTCCTTGTTTACAAAATCAGATACGTCTGTTTGAAAAAGTACTCGAGAAATTATAAATTTGTGTGTACTGATCCTAGCAATCTAGTCGTTAATGTTACGGTTAATTCGTTAATGTTAATGCTACGGAATCAGTTTGTTTGGCAGCTTTCGTTATTAAGTCTAGAATTTGATGTTTGGTAATTACTGCATGAATTTACTGTTGGTCAACTGAATTTTTCGGTAAATTTGACTGATTGTAGAAATGAAAAAATAAAGAAAAATCGGTTATTTTTTCTCGAACCAAACAGAAAACCAAGCGTTCAGTAGACTAAAATTCGATTCAAAATCAACCAAGTTCGGATTTGTTTTTTCAAAGCGTGATGTTTTCAAATATTAAAAAATGAAAAACCCTATCAACGTAAGTTTTTGTAAAATAACATATAGTCGCACCAGTCCGCGACAGTCGACTGCCATTCTTCCAACGATTTATTGCCACCGGGACTTACCCCGGATTCATGTTACAATCTTCCAGAATTGCATGCCATAACCGAACGCATAAAACCCTAAAGCAGTTTAGAGAGGATTCCACAAATTGAATCCCTTATACCATCAATCCCTTGTTTCCATTTCATTGGCGTAACGTCGCCGTCGTCTCCGTCGTTGCCCAGATAAACCAACCGTTACCCGGGAGGATGGCGCGATTAAGGCAACCGGAAGGAGTGCTAACAAGTCCCCTCTATTGCAAATCAGCAGCAGCAGCAGCGAAAAACCCACAGTTGCCCCTAAAATAACTTTCACTGCCTCGTTATGGCCTCCTTTTGGATCGCACATCATCCCTAGCGGCTCTTGATTCGGAGGGGTTATTCTAACCTAACTTATGCATATAGGACGCCGACGACGCATGCTGCCATCGCCATCGTTCGGCGCGGCCTGGACGGCGAACAGACAATTTATATTTTCCCCCTTTTTTTCCAGCCTTACACAAAAGATGAGGGTTCGACGCGCGATGGCCCCGTCACGCGGGTTTTCCCTTTGAGTTTTCCCTCTCCCTTTCTTTGCATACCGACCGGGACAGGCCATAAATACATTTATACATTTTATATCGCACTCTGAACGCCTGAATGAGTCTACAATTTTTTCCTTCCCTTTCCAGGGCCCAGCATCGACGATTTGTGAGGAAAATTGCCCCGACGGGGTTCGATTGCGATCGAGGAAATGGATTTTCCGTCTGGGCTGTGCGTTGGTGGGAGCTATTACTTCTTCAATTTGCGTGGGGTTTGAAAAAGTGCGTGCGGTTGTTGTTTTTTTTTGTATGGGGAGGACTTTGCAAACTCTGATAAATATTCAATAGGCTTTGACTTCCAATTGATTTGAAAGATTCTGAACGTCATCAGAAGAGTTTTTCATGTCCGTGAAATAAATATTAAAATCAATAAATTAAGCACTAAGCATTTAGCATTAACCTATCGGTTCATTCGAAACCAACGCCAGACGGTGACAAAGGTTCGGAAAGTATGTAATTCTTTCAAACCATTATGTTCTCGAATTGATCCCTGAACAGACCACAAAATTTCCTTTCAGTCGAATTCTGTGAAAACATTTCTCGCTGACGCTCTTTTCGCTAAACGGTGCCAAATTATAACGGGATTGAAGAAAAGTGCGTCCTTTCGTCTTTTGTGTTCGCTTCGAACACCACCCAAGAAGGGATCAGCGATCGTCGAGATAAGCTCGATCGATCTTGTTCTGTTTAGACAAGCTATGGCCAATAAATAATGCATCCGAGGTTTACCCAATTCAATGGTGACACTGAACTCACAATCGATTTAGACACGGATAAAGACCGTGCAAAAAAAAAATACGAAAGAAAAAAAAGCGGAGCCCTTTCTACGATTTTCGTCTCCATCGTCTGCCGATCAATTTCCCATCTTCATTATCCAATCGAGTGTAAAGGTGGTAATTCTAGCTTAATTCGATCTCGGGTTACAATTCAATTTCGACACCACCACTTTGTTCTATTGATGCAATTCAGGACTTGGCTCTTGGCATTCAAGTTCTCCGGTCGACGAAGAAAGGGACAAGATATACGAAGAACTGTCACTTTCATATTTGTGTGCTTTCTTCTTCCATTGATGCGCTACAAAAAGGTGAATTTTGCAATATTTTGGAAAATTCTTTCCTCCATTCACGCCGTGGGGGTTCTGCTGTTGCAGTAGAAAAGGATGATGGAAAAGCCTGTTTGATGCAGGTAAATATGCGTGGGACTCATGCTTCCAGACATACTGGCACCATTGAGGTGATTCTAGATGGCTGTATAGACAATGTTAGTAAATTATGTTTAGTTATTATTTCACTGCATACAAAGAAGGAAGTACTGAACCTAACAATTATAATATATGTTTGTCTATTATCTGACATACACTGTCCGGCAGTTGAAACAATCAAGGAGTTGACTATTAAAAGAAGCTATAGTTCGGGAGTGTGGAGGTAATAGCTCTTCTGCAGATCTTGCTATTTGCTTTTTTTCTAACTATTTTAGAATGCTTGGTGAGTCTTGTCCATTTGAGATCATTTTTATGTGCAATAAACACTGTAACCCTCCTTTTATGACGAACTAGCCACAGGCTGAAAGTCTCTTTAATAAAGAAACCAACCAACCAGTGTAACCCTTTGTTAAAAATGGAAAATGGATTCTTTAGAATGAGACATATTTAGAATAGAGAAATAGAAAAGGGAAGGGTCAGAGGTCAAAGGAGGCACGAATAATCGACCATTGCTGATAATTATCTAGGCGATCGCGTGTAAAAGGTGTCCAGTTTTAAGTGCTCTGAACAGCCAAGTTGAAGGAATAGTAGCACCACCATATTGTCCGTTGACGAAGTCAACCGGCACGCACGCGATCCGGCTCAGTGACCCCAGTGGCTGCTAGGTCTAATAGCATCTGGCCAACAATTTCCAAGAAGCGGTTTGTCTTGGGAATCCTCCCTAACCGCCACGGAGACTTCCCCTCTCGGCAGAGTCACTCTGGCCTTGCCTGGGCTCTTTCGATATCAGCCTATGAGGGATGACGCCTGGAAGCAACTATAGTGGTTTTGCGCGCCAACGAAATCGCTTCCTCACACCAGCACTAAGCCAATTTTGAACACAATCGGCAACCGAATCCGGACAGCTCGTGGCTCGATAAGTCCCACCGTGCAGCAGCGAGCACTCGCCCAACTTTGTCGAGGCAGTCCCTGATCGACATCGGCATCCATCAACACCAGTCAGTACCGGTACGATTTCAGCAGAATAAAACCACCCATTTTACGCCACACCCACAGTAATAGTAATTTACCACCAAACCAACCCACCCAACAATAGTTCTTTCAATAAATCCTCCATCTTGAATCAAAGTTACGCAGTTTTTAAAAATATAATCATCACAGTTTGAACAAAACCTGTAAAATGTTGAGTACTTGGATGTAACACATTTACCTCTATTATACTCAATAAAAATTTACGCGTGATATTAAATTTACAACATTGAAAAACGATAGCTGTAAATTTACTCGTGCTATCTACATTTGAGCTGTAAATTTAATATATGTTGTAATCTACGGTTCAGATTTTTTGGGGTTGGAAATAAAATAGATCTTTGATTTTTTTCATTGACGAAAAAAAAAATGGAATAAATTGTTGATTTAAAAATCGTCTATTTATTGGCCTTTCAAAAAAAGTGTTCATGCTAATTCCACTTGGGTGCAGCAGTTAGATGGCTTATTTTCAGGTTTTGAGTTTGGAGACGAGTTCACATTTGTCAACGGGCACTTGAAATCATGCCGGTTTCGGTATTAGTGTGTGGTCCAAAAAATCCTACCTCACTCACAACGATTCCCACAGCCACACACAATTTTTTCGTACGTTATGAAAATGTTTTTCACTATTCTTCATGTTTCACAACTGACCGTGCACAAACACAACATGGCGGTGACTTGAGAAACTGAGCGGTGGTACTGAATTGTGTAGTTATCACGTAAATTTTAAGCGTTCAAGACGCAAAAATAAGAGCGTGTCGTACAATGATATGTTGTCGGCCTAAATATGAATTCAAGATGAAAGATTGTAATGAATATAATATAACTTTCCATGAAGGCAGTGCTATAGCTATTTGCGATATTTCAAATTGAAAATTGCATCCAACCATTAATTACACACTTAGAAATTATGAATTTTACACGATAGGTAATTCATGTTTGTAAAAAGTCCGGGAACGTAAAGATGGATTTCGTGTATAATTATGTCTCCTGAAACTGACACATACGCAATTCGACGAAAAATTTGTTAGATTGAATTTATTTTCTCATCTCTTTCAACTCATTCTTATGTGCTGAAGGACGCTTGCATGTGTCGATCTCAGGGGACAGAAATTTACATGGCATTGTGGTAGTGTGTGTGTCAATATATTTTCATAGAAGTTTTAGATTACATCATTAGTAATTTTCATTTTTTTTTTCTGTGCAGGGGACAGTATCCGAAAACGTTGATCGCGAAGCTCTTCCAGATTACGCAGTAGACGAATTTCACGCCAACTCGTCTTTGTGATTGGCAGCACCCTCTCAAAATCCAATGCAACTTTGGGGGTCTTTTCAAGCAACTTTGCATACTTTGTTTTTTTTCAAAATTTATCAAGACTGCCACATGAAACGGGCTTAAGTTTTTTGATCGATTTTTTTTTTTAAATCAACATAATTCAAACAGGACAAGGCTAACAAAAAAGTGAGGTATGCGTGACTTTTAGAAAATCGTTTTGACTTTAATGAAAGATGGCCAAGATTTGTTAAAATACGTGTAAAATGTATCGGAAAAATTGTGATAGAGGGCGGCTGATAAATCTAAAAAAATAGCGGACGTCATATTTGAATCGTCTTTAAATGGATATGCATCAAGTCTCATTAAATTAGAAAATTCTTATTTGATAAGACTTGATGCATATCCATTTAAAGACGATTCAAATATGACGTTGTATGAATTTCCGAAGTACTGTTTATGTAGGTAGGTTTTTGCTTGGTAATTTTATTTATTTTTTATATGTACATTTTCACGTATTAGTAATTAACATAGCTTCATATATTTTATTTATAAATTTTTCACATACAAGGTAAATTTCTTTGTATTATCCTTTGAATCAGAAAATCTTTTAGCTGAAGTTTGATTTTCTGAAATAGGTACAAATCAATGAGCCTGTGTATCCGCCCAACAAACATAGGTGTTGAATTAGAGCTTGGTAAAGCAAATTTGGAGAAGCTATTCAGCTGTTTCTTCTAGAATAGCTGAATAGCTTCTCCAAATTTGTTTGAACAAGCTCTAATTCAACAACGATGTTTGTTGGCTGGTATTGTCTTTACGTGGCTATATAACGTGGCTATATAAGTTCTTCTGACATTTTTGCATACTATTCAGCTGATATGAAGCAGAAATTCAGTTTTGTAATACTTTTATTTGACTGTTCAACTGCCCAGTCATATACAGCAACCGTTCGCTAACTGGGCTAGGTGCACAGCCCAGTTAGCGGATGCTGCTCGGTAACTGGGCTGACATTTCAAATGTAAATAAATTTCGAGGGGGCTTCCGATCAGATTTCGGTTGGGATATTTCATTGCACAATACATAAATTCAATAATGTTTTTATGCTTTATACATTATTGCTTTGTAGCACCCCATTTTGTAAAATATTTGACTCAGTTTGTATGGCATTACGACTCAATTTCGTGCAATTTAACAATTTTTCACTCCACTCCTCCTTTTACATGCCCCTTACTGATTTTGACAATAAAATGTCAAATGCTGATTTTTTAAGTTCATTTGCTTTTTAACTGGGCTATAGCCCAGTTAGCGAACGCCGAGTTAAAAAGCAGCCCAGTTAAACAGCACCCTGTTAGCGAACAGTTGCTGTAGTTCCCGAGGAGTTTTGATTGTGTTTCCATAATCTTGAGCAAGGCTTGCTCTCTTCGCCATTCGCTTGAGAGTAATTGTAATAGAGAGTAATTGGTGTTAGCATCAAATAGACCCATGAGACGTTGCAACGAAGTGCCATTCTGCTTCCAATCCATACTTTGACTTGAAATTGCACAAGCTGGCAACGTTCTTTTTGTTCTTATAATGGGCCGCAGCTCCATCTGACAAGAAAATGATTTTTGAGCAATATATTGAATTTTGTCTAATGAAATCTAGCAATTTTGATATAAACAACTGTACTACTATTGAGTCATGGGTCAATACTTCAGATATTATGATAGCATTATGATGTTCGTAATCTTATATGTATGGCGTGAGAACGTAGTAACAAGGAGACATACTAAATGATAGTATGCTCCATTCATTTAGTATGCATTATTATAACTAGTTCTCTCACGTTTAAATATTAGAGTTTTAACGGTAAACTCTGAGACAACATTGTAGAAAAATACAAGTTCTACAAGTTCATCATACATCATATTTCGAAATTTAGTATAAGATATAAGTTATCGATAAACGAGTCAAACTCATACTATATGAGCCATCGCATGCATGCTTCCTATAAAGCGAATACCACGTCAACATATTCCTACCCTTTCCTTATTTGACCAGCATTCGGGCGGGGCTTGTAACGGTTTTTCTTGGCCTTGTATCAACAATTTTTATACATTGAGGATGTATTTTATTCTCAAGCATAATGTGTTGGTTCTCTCTGTAATAACTGAGTAGTAACCTCGAGTACCGCGAATATAAATCAAACCAATATAATGTTAGGAAAATATGCATAATTTGTAATTTGTTTATTTATTTATAACGATAACTTGTTAGTATACACCTTATATCAAGTCAAGGAAAAAAACTATTTGGAATAATACATTTTTGGATGGACTAATAACTAAACAGAATTACAGATCAATGTGATAGAGAAAAAATAAATGTAATTTAAGAAAGTAATTGAAGAGAGAAAAAAACTGGCTAAAGGAAACTAGTTGAGCTTAAATAAAACTTTTCATAGCTGTTTTGAATGATGTTAGTGTTGGTTTTTGCTTCAGTTCAAGTGGCAGACCGTTCCAGCAGGTGGCTCCGAACACCAACAGGCTGCAAAAAACAGAACGAGTGCGTTCTTGCTGTCCACATAGTAGATGTTGCGAGATGTACCCAACAAACATCGGTGTTGAATTAGAGCTTGTTCAAACAAATTTGGAGAAGCTATTCAGCTATTCTAGAAGAAACAGCTGAATAGCTTCTCCAAATTTACTTGAACAAGCTCTAATTCAACACCGATGTTTGTTGGGTAGTCTGGTTGGTTTCCGCAGTAGACTTGTCTCATTAACGTACAGATCCGTAGATGATAGTTCGAGGGCAGATCGTGTCCCAGAATCGAATTGCGGACAGCTACCGTACCCAAGTAACAATTTCAGTTCTATTCCAGCCGTATAGCACTCCTCCCGGCTTTGTTGATGACACTACATTCAAAACTGTTTTATCTACCAACACTTCCTCTATGCATCTTTAAAGCCGAAATGTGTACAAAGTGGCCCACTCTATAGACGGTTGTGAAAACAAATTAATAAAACCTTTCTAAGACGATAAAGATTTTGAAAATGTTCTAGTGAAAGATGTTATGACCACTTGAGAACCATCATAAAACCTATTGGCCGCCATCAAAACCAGCATAGGGCCAAATGGCCACAGCTGTCAAACTTCACGGCGATATCGTGGTTGGTTTTTGTTTCTTTGCTTTGTTGCTCTTCTGATTCATTCAACAGTAAATAATGGCTAAGAAAAAAGTTCTACTGTTGCGGAAAATTATGATTGATAGCAAAATATATAAAACAAATTGAGTTTGTTTTATAGCGTATCATGCTCCAAATCATATGCGCATTCAATTTTATGGTGAATATTGGCACGATAAGAGCTGAAAATTAATGCGCTCTGGAAATTATGCGAGTTTACAACAACAAAAACAAAATTGAAAGAAATATATTCCGTAAATTAATCATGAAACTCCTGAAAATTGATGGAATTCAATAAGGTTATTTGAACGAATACTGAAATTTGCCGTAGATCTACAGTTCAATTGTATTACATTTAAAATTTGGTGTATTTATTTTTCCACATTTCAATTATTTCATATATTTCAATATGGCGATTGCAAAAAATCACAGTTTTGCCAAAAAGCCAATTTATCTTAGCAATGGCTACTATAAAACTATCTGGTCGCTTGATAGCTTTCCTCAATGCCAGTTAGCCGTTTAATGCATTTACTGGAGGAATAATGGTTTTAAAATGCTTTTTCAACTGATCATAATAAGATAATATGAATGAGTCCTAAAACGGCATTTCAAAACAGCATTTTATGAGTTAATAAAGTCAAAATAAAACCTTTGATAGGAGTAAAAGGAATTTTAGAAGTCAAGGTTTTAAGATCGTTGTAAAGAAGCTGTGTAGGTTCTTATAAACCTGACTAAAATTTGAAACCTATTGGCATATCTTGCTGCCATAATAAAGCCGAATTGATTATTAGTGGCTTTCATAAAACTTTAATAAAACTTAATAAAGCTGGATGGTTTTGGCAATGTTACTTGGGTTCAGTGGCTCAATTCCGTTAATAATCAATAACGGCGCCGGCCACGTCCTTGCAATCAGGTGGGAATAGGGAAGGAAAGTTAGTGTGACCTTTGCTGTTTATGGACCGCGTTTACCTCTGCATCCCCACAAAGGTCACAGGAAGGACGTTTTTCTATGTTAGTAGGGTAGGGCTCGATGGATCAGGATTCACCATGATAAGTGATGTGATCATATAATATAGTTCTTATAATTCAGGGGACAAAAAGGATAAAAATTATCTGTTTCGTTCCGCGTTTTTGAGAGCTCTAACCTCCCACTTGTCTGAATGTTTGGTCAAAATTTCCTCCACCGTAACCATTATTGGCTCAACCGGCTTCCACCTGTCTACCAAATTCAACTTTCGGCATCGCTAAAATCGGGAAAATCTCTCCGGACACTCCGGATACCCGGTATCCCACAAACACCGATGTTCGGCAAACTTCCCGTCGTAAACCAGTTCCGCCACGAACTATTTCCATTGCCGACTTAGCATTGCTGTAGATATCTTTCAAATGAACCACGTTCGACTCTGACCCAATCGCCGTTCCATCCGTCCCTCCTATTTCCTATTGGTAGGACATTTTCAGCTTGTCCATCTTTTTCAGTTCTGCCAAACTGATAGGGTCTGGATCTGCATTTGCAAATGGAGTACGAATTTCCATATATGAAGCACTTTCCACCGTGTATCTATAAGTAACAAACATTTGCCAGAGCTAGTGAAACGTTTAGTAAGATTATTTAATTCGAAAAATACTATTGATTTGTAAGCATTTTTTGTTTGTTGTTTTTGCAGCCATATACCATGAACTACGTAGACGAGCAAGCCGGTGAAAGATGCCACAAGAGGCATAAGTTTTCTCGGCCGCATTAATCAGAGGCCATCCATATACCACGAGGACAGTTTGGGGGATCCATACATTCTATTGAAAAATTATATGAATAATTGTCCACGCAGGGGGAAGGGGGGGTGTCAGGAATTGGTAAAATCCAGTCCATGTGGTATATGGATAGCCCCTCACGAATAACGTCAGCGGAAGACAATTTGTCGGACATGATGCGAGCAGCTCTGGCGTGGTCTGGCCCCAAAATGTCTTACCTAGAATACGTGGCGAGCGGCAAGTCAAATCCTCGAAAGAACGACGAAACGTTCGAGGCGCAGATCGAACAATATGTTGTGCCTGAAGAAGACGAGCCTCCATTTCAGACTTCCACAGGCTTTGGACTTGATAATTGCACATTGATGATTGCACATAATACACGGTGTTCAATAAGTTCGGATACACTTTCAAAATTTGTTAAAAAAATGAAAACATGTTTTTTTATTTTTTGGATTTATGTTATTGAAAGCTATGTTTACAAGGAACGTTTACAACATTTCTCTTGGAATGACCCCCCCCTTTGTACTCCTTAACGAGCTTCAAACGTTTCTCGAACGCGTCGCAGGCGGCACGCACGGACTGCATGGGCATTTCGTCCCAGATTTTGAGAATTACCGTCTTGAAATGATCCAAAGTGCTGACCTTGTATTCGTTCAGCTTCGCCATCATATAGGACCAAACAAAAAAGTCGAGAGGATTCAAGTCCGGGGAGCTGGGAGGCCACAAAGTTTTGTCCAGAAAGTCGGTTAAATTGTCCCGACACCAGGCTTGAACCACATTTGCCGTATGGGCTGGTGCACCGTCCTGCTGGAACACGTAGTGCTCATCGCCGTAGAGGCTTCGGAGACTGGGGGCAACAACCTTTTCCAAAACCTCAGTTTTGTAGTACGCCGCGTTGATTTTGACGTTTTTTTCAATAAACACCAAGGGTAGCTTACCACGTTTGCATACTGCCCCCCAAACCATCACCGACGCGGCACTTTGGAACCGAGGGATGTTTATATTGGATTCAGGAATGCTGTCCCTCGATGGCGCCCACACCCGGTCATTTTGCACATTGTGCGGCTGCTGCAGCACGAACAGTTTCTCGTCCGAAAAAACAAACTCCTGACCAGCGTGCCGAGAGAGGATCCTCTTAGCTCGATCCAACCGCTTTTTGCTGGTAGCCTCCGAAACGCCATGGACCTTACGTTTTTTGTAAGGCCTGAAACCAAGGTCCTTGGTGAGTATGGTGTGAGCGGTTCCAATGGAAACGTATTTTGCAGAGCATTGTTTCATTAAGTGTAACAGATCGATGTCATTTTTTTCTTTAATATGAAATAGGGAATTGGGGGAAAATAAGCCCTATATCTCAGCGCACAGTTGCCTGCGGTGGCTGATTTTGGTACCAGTGAATTTCTGAGAGTTTTTTTTCCGTTAAGAATCAGTCAACTTCATTGACAGAATTGAACACCTATTCGAGAATTGTCGGGAAAACTCTTCGTTTCGCTGCATTATAGGGAATTGGGGAAAAATAAGCGTTGTACCTCAACTCAAAGCTAAATGCGGTAGCTGATTTTGTTACCAGTGAATATCTGCAACTTTGTCCATTAAGAATAAGTCGATTTCATTGACCGCATTGAACATCCATTCGAGTAGAGTCGGCAAGACTCTTCGTTTTGCTGAATTATAGGGAGTTGGAACAGAATAAGAAGCTCTATATATCAGCGCATAGTTTCATGAATTTTTGAGAGTTTTTCCATTAATAATCAGTCATTTTCGCTGATTTTTTTCAATTCCTTTAATTCGCCCACTGTGCATTGGGTCTACGGATTTCCGGTTGAATCATTGTTATTTTATCTATGTGGGTAATTCGTTTATAACGTATGACTATTTTATGTATATCTAGGCTGCTTTACTTGGTTTATCGGTTCAATTTAACCAAGTTTAGATCATTCATAGATCGTGAAGATAATCTGTTCAGCTTAACCAGTAAAGTCATGATGTCTAAAAAGTTACGGAAATCAAAAATTGATACATTTCCAGATTTGTCTACCTGAAGTTATTAAATCTGTCTCGAATTTAGAACTTGAAATAATGCATTCATAACTTCTTTTTTGTCAAATACATCTCACCAAACTCGTTCTCCAAAAAATAAACTCTTTCGCAATGATTGGAGAATTCATTTTTTTTGTTTAGTAAGCGAGCATAGCACATACACAAGTTGAGTATTTGATTTGCTTTACACTACATGTCCAAACAGATAAAAATTTCAATTTTTTTGTTTTGATGTAAACGTTAATTGTATTTCATTCCACACGCAGCAGCAACTTGCGAGAAACATTGCTAGAAAAACCGGCTTTTGCATACAACATTTTAGACAATGCATGAAATGCCTCACACCTTAAAAACGTTAAATGTAAACTTGTTTTGTCACGCTCCATTTAAGGCTTGATCCACTTAGTAGGCCGCTTCTTTTTAACAAAGCGCCTCTAGTAGCCGTACCGAACAGCCAAAGACAGCTCAGAGATCCGGAAGGTTTTTTACTTACGGCGACGACATAGTAAGGAGGGAAGGAAAGAGTGTACGTCAGCGTGAGCGTGGGTGTGCGAGCCGTTGTAGTAGGCGTAAGTACAGAGTGCTTGGAAAAACGCTTACACCCGTCATTGTGAGCGCGTTGGGAAGCGTTCTTTTTAGAGTCAAACCATTCTGTCAAGTGTTTTCACGCGCGTGCACCCGCTTTAGCGACCGAATTCAATCGAGATGGACTTACTAACTTAAATTTCGCTCGTATTTGAGCGAAAACTGCTGTGGATCCAGACATTAAAGGTGTATCGGAACAAAGTGATAGCAGAGAAGGTCTGGCGACAGATTGCGGAGGCTTGACAAGTAATTTGGAACGCAGTAATTTATTCTTGTGCGATATTCTAATGTTTTGTTTTTTCGTTTTTAGCGGACGAGATCAAGAGAAAAAATGGAAATCGGTACGGAATCAGTTTGAAAAGGAACTACGAAAAGTACCGAATGGAAGATCAGGTGACGAAGCACCCCTCAATTACGAAACGTACACCACCTGGCCGTATTTTGAGTCCATGCTATTCCTGGAGGGTCATATGAAACCGAGAAAATCTGGCGGAAATTTGCAACCTGATGGCGCCGCGAATACTAGGGTTGTTAATACGCTAGAAACCGGAGCAGATGAAACAACAAGTGACCACTTTGTAATAGTAGAAATCCCAGAATCGGTAGAAATCGACCACACCGATGAATATGACGCAAGACCACAACGCTAGGCCAACAAGAGAAGTGCTCAGCAGCGTCTAGTTGATATCGAGGCGAAAAAATTGCAGCTTTTGGACCATAAGGTGCGTAAGGGAGCCACTGGTGATGATGAAGATGAGGCTTTTTTTTAAAGTTTGCTGCCCTACGTTCGGAAGTTGCTCCCGGACGAAAAGCTACTATTTCGTACGGAAGCGCAAAATGTAGTGCATAAATTTGTGTACCGGAAGAACCGACTGCTGAACGATTAGGAGCAGAGCCACGATGTTTTCAGAGCGTCAACTTCAGCAGATGATTTGACCAACCAGCACTCTACACCAATACGCCGTTCAAATGAAATATTCGACACTGGGCTGCAAACCCCGCTTCGTTCTAATGGCTCCCGGTACCCTTAGTCGCTAAACATTCACAGCCCTGGAGAATCGTTGGTTGAAATACTCACATTCCGGACACATGCTCGATCTCGATCGTAGTAAATTCCTAAGCAAAGGATATACCTCATCCCCCACAAAGAGATGCGGTATTTTCGTTGGAAGCTCTGAATCCGGTAGTTGAGCATCACGCGGTTTGTTTAGTTTTCCTTAATTCATCATTTGAAACATATCCGATGCATTGAATGTCCCTCCGTCAGTCTGTTTACCAAAACCACCAACCTCCACCATTATAAATCTGCAGTTCGCATCGGCCACGGCTTGCAGGACAATTGAATGAAACTGCTTGTAATTATAATACATCGATCCAGCTCTTGCTGTGCATATAATTCTGATATGCTTGCCGTCGATCGCCCCGATACAATTTGGGAAGTTCCATTTCGTCCAAAATCCATCAGCTACCGTGCGGAAAATTTGTTGCAAATAGGTTGCAGAGCTTTTCACAGCACCTGGCATGTTTCCCGAACAGTTGCAGCAACTGTCGATCGGCCCATGCGGAATGAAAATCCAAGCGTAGTGAATGAGGATCCAGTTGAGAGATATCTGTTAGAAATCATGGTAATATTATTGTAAAATGTTAGTTTTTAAGAGCACATCTTACCTCAGAGCTACGATCAAACGTTCACATGGGAAGATTGGTTCCTTGTTAAAATTGGTCCAATCCTTCATCTGCTTGTGTTTGATCATATTCAGTATGAAGTCGAAAGTTGAAATATTCATCCGGGTGTATGAACGAAATTTATCCGGATATTCCCGAAGATCCGAATAGAGCCGGTAGAACTCGCCATCTTCTCGTCTATTCTGATTGATAGGATGAACCGAAAAATCTCTCTGCCTATTCATTATGGCATTGATTTTGCAGGAAAAGCCAAAAACTCCTCGTCGGAAGAATCCATGTTGTTTACTGTAAACGCAACACAACTCTGATTAAATTTGAAAGGAATATTTCGTCCAACATTGAAAAAGGTGTGTAGCAAAAATGATATAAATCAGATTTTAATCGCATTCTCCCCAATAAAAAAATGTTATTAAATCGAAGCTGAAAAATCCTTCTTTTTATAAATAATACAGGAAATAAATTTTAATTAATTCAAGGTGGTATAAAATATGGTAGTAAAACGACAATTTTCGTGATCGTAAAGCAAACACAAATAAGGTAAGTTAAACAAAATTGCATTAAGCTGAATATCGTCAGGGGTGCCTTTATTTTTACCCCTGGATATGGTATTTTCAACCGCTAAATTATGTTGCATCCATCATCTCCCAAGTAACCACTAAGCCGCAAAAGTGGCATTAATGCAATTCTACAGTCACATAAATAACATGGTTAATAGTGCCTAGAAGACCTATATTGTGTTTAAGTGCCGCCCAAAAGCCACTAGGTGGTGGATTCGTTCAAACGCGACTCGATCAAATGTTGTGTTTGATCGTAAACAAGAATGTGGCTGAGTATAATCGTGTGAAATAACAAAAACAAAAATAATTAACATTGAATTTTCATGGCTATATGCTCTTTTTATATGTTTCGTTAGAAGTCACAGCGTACAAAAACGCTTCACTATGTCATAGCACGCCTTTTTTGGCGATTCCAAGAGCTTCACCTCAAGCGATCAACACGCTTTGCTTGACGCCCCTCCGTACTATGTCAGCGCCCTTAGTGGTGGAAGTTCCATCAGTATTGATACTCATGTTCAAAAGCAATTAAAGATGGAACGCAAGAGACCGGAATTTTTTTTTTCGAACTCTCACGTTGAAAATCCGACGTGGTCAGGAGGAATGATCGCAAAGTTTTACAGGCTGGAGCGGGAATCGAACCCTCACTTCGTGGCCATCGACTGAACAACCACGAAGCCAAACACGAAACTTACATTAGGGAGTCTCAAAATTGCACTTTGCCAGGGAACCTTGTTGCTCACCCTTCAAATCATAGCTATGGTTTTTACAACAAGACTTCTCTATGACGAAAACTCTGGAAAATGTTGCTTACAAGACCAACAAGATTTTTGCCTAAAGCGCGCAGGTTTCCTGACAAAGTGCAATTTTGGAACAAGTGGGGTGTCAGGCCAAAGTCACGAGTTCAAATCTTACCCCCGAACAAGTTACGAAAATACCCAAAAGGTATTTGAGTGACTACGACGAGAGAAAAAGAGGCTGAAAATCTCGATAGCCAAGGAATAAAAAAAAAATTGCAACGCACTACTCATGTTGCATAATACTTTTTTTCTGTACATATGCCTACAATAACGCAAAGATATGTTAACAAATTCGATTTACGCTATCGAAATCGTACCCATTTCTTCAGTTCTAAATAGTCTAAACTCTTCGAGCCACAAATAACAATTGATCAATAAAACGAATCCTCAAAATAAAAAATAAGTCAGGTCTAAAAGGTCAAACGCAATACCATCCCTTTCACTTCAATGAACATCCTTTTTTTCCCATATTTACCTGTTCATAGATCAGTCAGCCTGCGAGGTCCAATTTATCTCCCCGTGAATCGATTGGTCCTCTGGCAGTTCGCCACGCCACATCAGAAAACCCACCCAGCGAAATCAATAAATTTAAGTGAAATTTCTATGCGGCTGACTGTCCCTCTATCATATTTGCTGCAGTGGTTCGTTCTCAGCTCGCAGAAATCAAATTGTTCCAACTGACCTAAACGTCGACGACGGTCTGTCTAGCCCAGCCTGACCCGTTTCTGTTGATTGACCAGATTCTCCATTCATAATAATTCGCTCGGACAAGTCCAATTCCTTCGTGTTTTTATTCATTCAGGGTTTTCGAAATCCTTTGTTCCACTCTTTCCGAAGTACAAATTTTTGAAGAAAAAAAAGGCATCGTGTCGAGAGGGTGGATGAATGAAGCATCTCTGCTGGGGGAGGGGTAGGAGGTAGGATCATAAACTAGCCAAAAGTCAGTCGATTGCCTTTTTTATGCCTTCGTCTACTCACTCGATTGCATCCTGATGCGTGAACGGTATAGCTTCCAAAAACCCAACAGAGCAGCAATAATGCGCACGATGGGAATATTGATGCTCGAGGCTGGATGCAGAGGAGAAAGATACACGAAGAAAAGGCAGGTACCTCTTCTTCGGAAAATGGATAGGACATAATGGGATAAGAATGGTAATAAAAAGGCGTGTGAAGCCAATTTACTGTCCTGGTCCAGGTTGAAATGATGAAACTGTTCTGAGTCTAGATTTACTGTTCTTTGCACAGATCTGCTGGAAAGCTGATTAGTGTTCCACTGAAAAAGAAACCATCCAAGTTGGAATGCTTCGAGGTGAATTATTCCCACTTACACTTCTATTGATCGGGGTGCGAAAAACCTTCCAGGGACACACTATTATGAAATTTCTATTCAAATGCCTGAGAAAAAATATCCTCCTTTTATCTGCTTTGCAGGTTTTTTTTTTCTATCGAAAAAATTAAATGAATTTTTTTCACGGATGCTCCCATCAGGTTGAATTTCGCTTGTGGACTTTTCCCAGCATCGACGGTTGCTACCGGTTACCGTCCGTTTGCCTGAGTGCTGTCAGGCCAAGATAAGAACACCATCATCATCTTCCCGGGAACTGATGAAACAACACTCCTCGCCTCCTATGGTTTCCCGTGGAGAAGTAGACTTTGACAAAATCATTAAAATTCTTCACTTGTTTCTAAATGGCCCGTAGTCGTCGGGATTTACCTACCGACCTACCTACGGTGACTTACAACGCAAAAGCCATAAGCCGCCGTCGGCCGTTCTGAAAGCTTTGATGCTTTACCGACGCAACGAAGACGCCTACTGGGCTTTTCATTTTTGTATTGTATATGCTAATGGTTTGGTAGGCGATAATTGGGAGACATTAGTTGGCAACTATTTTTTTATGAGGTGTAAAATTTGTGAACAAAAGTACCTTGCCGAATGAATCCTAGGGGTTGATGGGAGTTGGCCATTTGTTTGATTTTTGTTGAATTCGGAACTTACAATAGAGTTTTGAGCGTATGCTACGCCTGACGAATACCTTTATAACTGCTAGATCTCTCGTGTTTTGACAATCTGCAAAAGTTACAACAAATTCCGTGAGCGAGCGTAATTAAAATTGAATGTCAAAGTCAGTTTCCCTTAGAACCCGGACACATAAAACCTGCTGGTTCTCAGTGATTTGACATAAGAAAAAAAAGTATTTTAGTATTTCATCAAAAAAGAAAAAAATGTTCCAATGGCTTGCGGACTTTTTTTTTAAGGAATTCCCGCCATCATCTGTACAGCAAATATTTTTTCGTAAATTCGCCTACGCTGATTTGGTAAGCATAGCTTCCGTACATCAAACAGATGCGTCATCAATTGTAGAAACATTCGTATTGCTTGTCGACTCGCAAAATGTCAGCATTACACCTTGTTCATACAATTTGAGAAATAGATCAGAAATAGATAGAAATATAATATATATATATATATATATATATATATATATATATATATATATATATATATATATATATATATATATATATATATATATATATATATATATATATATATATATATATATATATATATATATATATATATATATATATATATATATATATATATATATATATATATATATATATATATATATATATATATATATATATATATATATATATATATATATATATATATATATATATATATATATATTCTATTTCTATCTATTTCTGATCTATTTCTATACAGATGTATACAAGTAAAACTACAACTATATGTCTATATAGTTGTAGTTTTACAAGGCTGCTCAACATGATTTTTTTTTTAAATATTTCAGAATCATTATCGTCGGTAGAACCACCTAGTTTAGAATCGATAAGAAGTACGACCAGTGTACCTACTACAAAAGACAATGAAATCTTTCAGTAACTCAAGGAAAAGTTTCTGGAAACTCATGATAATAATGAGAAGTATCGTATTCTCGCGATTTTACCTAGAAGCTGGTCAGCATATAAAATAATGAAGGAATTCGATGTTTCTCAATTTATGGTCGATCGGGCCAAAACACTACATGAGGTCAATGGCGTAATGACTACACCAGGAAAAAAGCTGGGCAGGCCGTTTTTAGCCAAAGAAACTTCGTCACTTGTGCGTGATAAGCTCCCGGACAATAACGAAACTATGTTATGAGCATGAGCATGATTGATCGCCCACGGATGCTATTCCGTTATTGCCAGATCAACTGTATTTACACAAAGAACCAAGAGATGATGTTTGGGATTAACATACATCCTCAATGTGTAAAAACTGGTGACCCATTATAAAGCAATACCGGCGCCGGCCGTGCCCGAATGCTGGTCAAGTAGGGAATGGGAAGGAACGTGTTGACATGATACTCGCTTTGGAGGAAGCCGAGAAATCCTCTGCACTTCCACGAGAAATCACAGGGATGTTGGATAGTTGGGGAAAGGTTAGCAGCAGGGTTCGTTTTGGTTAACGATACGCTGAAAGTACATACCTACACCATCCGCCAAAAACAATGGACCGCTCCAATGTGACTGAAAAGAGACAAGCATAATGAAAAACAAAACAAAACAAAATAGACAAAATAAAATAAAACAGGATATTAGATATTGTCTTCAAAATATGGTAGAAATAAATTATTTGTTGCTTTGCAAACCAGCTCTCCTCGATGTCCTAGATGGCAAAGTCCTGCTGGATCCGCAGCTGTTGCCGTCGACACTCGACCACATCAATCCGGCCGTCGCCGACGTGTCAGAAACCTTCCGGTAGTAACAAGATATCTGCGTCTAATGCACTCTTCTTGCACCGATTAATTTACAAACTGCACACCGAATCAAAATTCACTTTGGCACGGCTGTGGTATTTTCCTCTAAAAACTAGTTCTAGATATTGGCACTTGGTTGCAGGAAACAGAATCAAAAAGAAAAATAAACTCGCTTATGACTTTTAACTTTACACTGTTGCTAAACAATACACACTATCTTACCCGCGAATGACGGCACTTTGGACCTGAGCTCGCTTGAGGAAAAATCACCAACACACAACAGCGCAATTGATTGTATGCAGTTTTTTGAATGAATCACGAGCACGGCGCGATCCCGCGACACGCAACACTCTTCTAACTTCAGCTCACCGGAACCAATTGCATACGTACACTAGTAATCCGCGACGCAGAACAACGCGACGCGCGACGTAGTGCTACTGCCGCAGACGTCGTGCTAGATGATCTTTACAATCACAAAAATGTTCGAGCACAAAAACTCAAACCGATTTCACCAAACATTTTCTATGTCCGTGTTAACGAGCTCCCCGAAGTGTCAAAACTGCCCACGATGGCAACATACTGTTGCCTATTTACTAAGTAACTTCGAATAATATCATTTGCAACACCACGTACTCCATAGTATTCTAGTTTTTGCAAAAGAATGTTATGGTTCAGTGTATCAAATGCTTGTTTTAAATCAAGAAAGAGGCCACCAACAACGTTCTTACTGTCAATTTTACTTAGTATGAACTCAACAAGTTCAACTATAGCTGTAGATGTACTACATCCTTTTCTAAAGCCGTATTGAAATTCGTATAAAATTTGATGTTGATTCATAAAATTTACTAATCTATTAACCAAAAGTTTTTCAAATTTTTTACTGAAGATGGAAAGTGTAGAAATTGGTCGAATATTACAAGGATCGGACGCGTCACCGGATTTGAAAACGGGAGTAACCTTAGCAATTTTAAGGCACTCAGGATAGGCACCTCGTTCTAGTATTAGATTGAAAAGGTGATCAAGAATATTAGAAAACTTAGCAGCGCTACTTTTTATGACACTAGCTGGGAAATTATCAGGACCGCTGCTTTTTTTTCGTTCAGCCCCATTATAATTTCAGTCACCTCATTCACATTGGCAGGTTCCAGAAATATAGAGCGTTCCAATCTAGAAACGTAGTTCAAGGGATTTGCATTATCTTTCGGAATTTTATCAGCAAGATTGGTTCCTCTTTGGGAAAAGAAACTATTAAATATTTCACAAACTTCTTATTTATTAGAAATCTTTAATCCATTATTCACAAGTTCGAATCGAGTCGCAGGCTTCGAGCGTCCCATTACCTCATTAAGATTTTTCCACAATTTTGCATGGCTAGTACAGTCTAATAAATTTTGGTAATAGTCAATTTTACATCTCTTTTTGGCATCATTCGTTCTCTTAGACACATGTTTTAACAATTTTTTCAAATTGACATTAGCAGGATCATGTTTTACTTTTCTAAGATATTTTTGTTTAAGTTTAATCCATTGCCATACGTGGTAGTTGAGCCAAGGGCAGTGTAAAGTTTAAATATTAACTTGCTCCCTCTTAATTTTTGTACATAGTGCTAATAAATTATTGTAGGTACTTATTATAGTGGTGATTGAGTCATTTACATCATCGGTACAAACGTAGTCATTCAAAAAGGTTGTTTTGTGAAAAGATCATGTAGTTTCATTCTATCAACGATTTTTTTGGTGAGTACCGTGCGTGATTTAGGCCCTTTAATTTTAAATGATGAAACTACTAACAAGAGATCACTTACTTCTGTATAAATAGTGTCATTTCTTAAACTTTCCAAATCCTCTTTGCTGCATACAACGTGATCTAAGATATTTTTACTAATCGGACGAGTTACAAAAGTATTTGAACAAACATAATTATAGGACTCTAAAAGGCTTTTATAACGAACAACTACATTATTAGTAGTTATATCACAGGAACATTCACGTCGCCAACAAGGAAAGGAGTACGCGTATTTTGTACCGACAATATATTTTCAATGTGTTCATAAATTCGGATAAAGTCAAATGATGGCGGCCTGTAATCACTTCGTAATAAGATCATTTTTTTAACTTGCACGTGTACAAGGTGAAATCAATCAACATTACGATTTTTCAAAACTTTACAATTCAGTCCTACTTTGACATAAATGGCAAGGCCACCTGAAGACGTTTCACGGCATGAAAAAACAGAATCATAACCTGGTATTTGGTATAAAGCACAATTATTTGATTTAACCCACGTTTCACTAACAACTAACACATCAATTGGGACCTTAATATTATCTAAAAACAAAGGTATTTTGTCAAACTTATGCAACACATTAATACCTCTTATGTTCCATTGGGCTATTCGGAGATGATCCTCAATGCATTCAGTATAATTCAAATTGAACTCTTTAATACAATCATGTTAAACATTTATTAAATCAGCCATTTCAACATAATATATTTAGTGAAAACAAAATAACAAAACTTCAATCCCTAGATTATTTATTACTACTACTATTTTTGCCACACTTTCGTTTAGGCGAAGGAGTATCTTTAATCGGCGATTTATTTTCATAACGGTTGACTAGCTCATACAAATCATCTCTTGTTCTGATCAATTCAGGCTTAGAGTGGTCATTTTTCTTAACTAAAATGTTACCACCTCTACTTGCCCAAACGTATTTAATGCTTAGTTTTTCCTGATGTTCTCGCATTCCCCCCAATCCAACACCCCACACCCACCCCCCCACCACCAAAAAGCAAACCCCCTTCACCACTCAAAAACATCGCTCCCTAAGGACGGAGCTTGCAGCGATTAAAGTTAATCCGCTGTACAAGCTGTGCAGTACGGGCACAAAGATAATGTGCTCGACGGAGGCTGACTACCGTGCTGTTGGCGCTCACCTAATCGCCAAGCAACACGAATTCTACACCCACGACGCACCCGGAAACAAGCCGCTGAAGGTGATTCTGCGTGGCCTTCCAGAATTCACTCCGGAGGAAATAGTCACTGAGCTGCAAGCGGCGGCTCTGAAACCAGTGAAGGTGTTCCCAATTAGACGTCAAGAACAGGGAAATCATTGGGACCAACTCTATCTGGTCCACTTGGAGAAGGGTTCCGTCACGATGGCGGACCTGTTGAAAACACGGGCCCTTTTCAACGTCATTATCGAGTGGGACCGGTATCGCCCGAGGCAACACGACGTGACACAGTGCGGCAAGTGTCTAACGTTCGGTCATGGGACCCGAAACTGCCACATGAAACCCCGGTGTGGAAAGTGTGCCGGACCGCACACAACCAGGATTGCGCCCCGATGGATGAAGGTGCCCCATCAAAGTGCGCCAACTGTGGCGCTAACCACGAAGGCAGCAACCGTGCTTGTCCCAAACGAGCGGAGTATTGGCCATCCGCAAGAAGGCGTCCACCAAGTCTCGGCCTGGACAACGCCGCCCACCACCTCGAATGGACGAAGAAAATTTCCCGACGCTCCGGTACCAAGTGCCGAACCTGCCGCCAGTTCCATTAAACTATCGCCATGCAAACCGCCCGTCAGCATCCGTTCAGCAACGATTCGCGGCAGCCGCCGACGCCCCCATGCCAGCTCCTCCTCCAGGCTGGTACAATCCGAGTTGTAGTTCCTTCACGCAACCACCTACCGATGGACAGCTCTATGACACGGAGCAAATGGTCGAATTCGTCCAAGAGCTCTACCGCCAACTACGTTCCTTCCGCTCGAAGGAGGAACAGCTCAAAGCCGCCACATCCGTGACGATGAAATTTATTTTCAAGTATGGACCGTAATCGCACCATCAGCATCCTCAATTGGAATGCTTGTTCCATCCGGAACAAAACAATTGAGCTCGGTGACTTCCTTAACAGGAAGGTCATCAACATCGCCATCGTCACCGAGACACATCTCAAACCGGAACACAACATTTTCATCCCCGGATACCGGATTATGCGACTTGATCGTAGTGGCTCTAGTGGAGGAGGAGTTGCGATCGCCCTGCGCTACAACATCAACTGTCATCTGCTCCCGAGTTTTGAGCTGCAGTCTATCGAAGCCATCGGAATCAAGGTCGAAACTGCCGTCGGCCCCATCACCATCATCGCGGCCTATTGTCCCAAGCAAGCCAGCACCACTAACGGAACAACAACGGTCCTACGGAACAACATTCGCAAGCTAACTCGGAGGCAGGGGCAGTTTATCATCGCCGGCGACCTAAATGCGAAACACGAAATCTGGGGTAACACCCGGTGAAACCGGAACGGAATAATTTTGCAGGAAGACCTGGAAGAGGGACATTACACCGTCCTGGGCCCGGATACTCCCACCCGGTTGAGCAGATCCGGAGTACATTCGACAATCGACATCTTCCTCACCAACATGGGGAACAACATCGCCCAGCCGGTAGTACACCAGGAGCTCAGCTCGGACCACTATCCAGTGGTGGCCGAAGTTGGGTCCTCGGTCAACTGGCATCGGATCACCAGACGGAACTACCATCGTGCCAGATGGGAGAGGTTCCGACAACATGTCGACGACACCGTCGATTTTACCGTGCACCTCGAGTCAACTGATGACATCGATCGGCAGCTACAGAGCATCGAGCAAGCAATCTCCCAGGCCCGGGAGCAACATGTACCGGTGATTGATCAGGTGAGCAACTCTGTACCCATTGATAGACCCACTAAAGAATTAATACAATTGCGCAACGCCATCCGAAGGCAATACCAGCGAACTGGTCTGCCTACCTTAAAAACGCATTGCAATCGGATAACAAAAATTATCAAGGCCAGAATGGTGGACCTTAAAAATAACAATTTTTCCGACAAGATCCGCTCTCTCCCAGATTGTGCAAAGCCGTTCTGGAAGTTGACCAAAATTTTGAAAACTAAGCCAAGGCCCATTCCACCGTTGATCCCACTAGATAGCAATGGCTCTAGGGATCGCTTGATAACTCCTGCAGAAAAGGCTGCTGAGATAAGTCAACACTTCGTCAGCTCCCACAACCTCGGACAAAACATCGTCAGTCCACACGAAGCTGCCGTTAGCGCGCTTATAAACAACATCCATATAAGTCCCAATGATTTCACAGAGGAGTTGGAGATCTCAGCTGACGAATTGTTGACTTATATCAAAGGCTCAAAGAACATGAAGGCCCCAGGTTTCGATAATATTATGAACTTGGAGCTCAAGCAATTGAGCTCCCAGTTTTATAACCATCTGGCGATGGTTTTCAACCAATGCCTCCGACTTGGCTACTTCCCCACGTGCTGGAAGTCAGCCAAAGTCACCCCATCCAGAAACCTGGGAAAGATCCTTCATGTTCCAAGAGCTATAGGCCCATCAGCCTTCTCTCAGGAGTATCAAAACTGTTTGAGAAAGCGATCCACCGTCGGCTTCTCTCGTCTGCAGACGAGCTGAACATCTTGCTCGACGAGCAGTTCGGATTCCGACGTGGTCGCTCAACAGTGCACCAACTTAACCGAGTAGCCAACATCCTCAGGCGGAACAAGTCAGTGGCGAAATCATCTGCCATGGCACTTCTCGATATCGAGAAGGCCTTCGATAATGTGTGGCATGATGGCCTGGTGTACAAGCTAAAACAATACAATCTTCCCATCTTCCTGGTGAAGATAATTAAAAATTACCTGTCGGACAGGACATTCCGTGTTTCGTTGCAAAGTGCAGTTTCCGATGCACAGGAGATTTCCGCCGGTGTTCCGCAGGGAAGTATACTAGGTCCACTTCTGTTCAACCTATTCACCTCGGACATACCCCCGCTCCCTGAAAATGGATCTCTGTCGTTGTTCGCCGATGATACCGCAGTCGTCCACAATGGTAGGGTAACAAGAGCGCTTACAGCGAAACTGCAGCGAAGCCTGAATGTTCTGTCAGAATACTTCACCGAATGGAAGATCTGTATCAACGCGGCGAAGACCCAGGTCATCCTATTTCCACACTCCAACTCTCCCAAACTTGTTCCGCCTGAGGATTGTAAAAAAGCCTAAACAACACAACGGTGGAATGGGCCAAATCGCTGTCTATCTTGAGTTACAATAGACAGCAACATTTCAGGAGCAGGTTGACAAAACTGTCACAAAGTGTAACGTTCTGTTGAAAATACTGTACCCATTGATCAACAGAAGGTCTACATTATCCCTGAAAACAAGCTGCTGTCTACAAGCAAATCATACTTCCATCATCGAGTACGATGCCAATCTGGGAGAGTTGCCAAAAACACATCACCTGAAGCTTCAGCGTGTGCAAAATAAAAAAACAAAAAAACAAACAAACCAAAAAACAACATCAACGTCGGAAGAGAAAAGCTTTTCGGACTTTTGTTTCTTTTCAAATACGATTTCCTTAGTAACGACGTCCTTGAAAATAACGCGAATAGGAATCAGTGAATGCTTAGCTTTATTTTTCCCTTTATTTCATGCTATGGATCGAACATGGACACTGATGCCATTATGTCAGCTGATAGGCTCGCTGACATAATGGCATCAGTGTCCATGTTCGATCCATAGCATGAAATAATTTTATGAACAATATCAACAGTATTTTCAGCAGGAACGAAAGGGACCCCAAGAACTGTAGCGTTGTTGCGTTTTGCATGACGAGCGCCCGTATCAACGTTGTGTTCTAGTTTGTCAATCATTTTTAACATTGAGTGTTGTGTATGTTTGAGCTTACCAATTTCTAACTTTAAATTTTCATTTTCTCTTTTCAACTCCTGAAAATCAGTCACTATAGTTTCAAATTTATCCGAAAGGAATTGTTGAGACTTCTCAATGGCAGTTGTTACCTGCTGTACCTCACATCTACTATTTGTATTTCCTGGGAAACGGCATTTGAAACTGCTCCCTTAAGTTCCGCGGCAAGTGTATCCACAATAGCATTTTTTCCGGGATAACGAGACTATGTTATTCCCAAAAACGTTGATGATAAGGTTTATATACAACGAAGATTAGTATTGTGTAGTTTGAGAGATGCTTACGCCATTTTCAAAGAACAATATCTCACAATTAAAATGGGTTTTTCAATTTTTGCAAGTAACCGTCCTAAGTATTGCTTAATGGCAGGAGCGAGTGGTACACATACTGTTTGCGTATGTGTTTATTTACCACCAAAATGTTAAATTATTTTTCAAAACTCTTCTAGATGGAAAGTCACTTCAGACTGATGTGAAGTCATACCAAGACTTGTTTTTTAAAGTTCTTTTGGCAAACCCTATAAAACGGTGTTGGTTGAAAACGTGTAAAAATTGCCCAGACACAAGTTTTGGGTTCAGAAATGGTTACTATCCTGATCGATGGAAATGTGGAATCCTTACAAGTTAAACAATGGCGTCATGCTGACCGTTGTATTGTGGATTTAGTAGAATTGGAAACTCAAGAATTCGTTGACAGTTTTGTTTGGACAAGTTATTTGACTTATTACCACATAATTTCATAGCTGAACAACAAGGGAAATATTTGAAAGATGGAAAAATAAACTTGAAGGCGATGGAATGTACAATAATATATTATTTTTTTGAGAACCTTTCATTTGTTGTACAAGACGATGTTCAAGGATTTCATTGGGCAAAGGCACAGTACCTTATTCACCCATTCGCTATTTACTATAAGGATTGTCATACTTCAGATTTAAAATTTACTAGTTTCAATGCAATCGTGGAGTTTGCCAAGCATACCTAAGTTTACCACTTTGCAGTTCGTTTATTCGTAGTTAGTTGTGTAAACTTTATCAAAAGTAAATTATCGGGCCTTAAGAAAGTTCATTTTTTTTCTGACAGTACAACAATGAGATGACAGCCTTCAATTTGTGTCACATGAAAAATGAGTTTGATATAGATGCGTTGTGGAACATTTTCGCCACATGTCACGGTAAAGGTTCATGTGATGCTTTGGGAGGAGTCTTAAAAGGAATGCTGCTAAAGCAAGTTTGCATGGGCGTCAAATTACAACTGCAAAGGAGTTTTATAAATGGGCAATTTCCAAGACCGATTCCTAAGTACACTATGATTTTTTCTCCAAATCAGATTAAAACACAAAGCAATCGAAAGAAAAGTCAAAACCCGTTATAATCATGTGAAGTAAATTTTCGAAACTCTGTCATATCATAGTTTTAGGCCGCAAAATGAAAATTATATTATCGTCAAACGATTTTCCTTCTTGGAAGAAGCACATTCTGTGAAACTGTGAGAGCTCCTTAAGCGTGTTTTATGTCTATAATAATAAAAATATTTGAAAACCTCAACAAATAACCAAGTTTTATTTCAAACTACACACATGATTGATTGAAAACCATGAGATTGTCTTATTAAAGTCCAAATGGAAATCGATATGAGGTATCGTATTTTCCGTGAGGGCGCAACTATCTGGGCGACTAAAATACTAGCGCATCGAGCTGTCATTTTAGTATAATCACTCAATCTCACACCGGTCGCTACTATATTTTGTTACTAGTTTGCTAAACTAGTGCTCCATCATCAGTTTGACAGATTCGGTGATCGTCATAAACATAGTCAATTGCGATGGCTCTTTCTTCGTGATTTCTCTTGCAGAGACGTTCGGTTGGCATGAAAAGAACCATCGGTTACAGTGGTCTCTCTGGAAGCCACTGGGGTTTGGTACAAAAATATAAATGTCCTTTCCTATAAGTTTCGCCTAATCACCCCAGATGTTTCCGGAGGGGCCATTGTGGTAAATTATTCTTTTCATGCCTACCGAAGGACTCTCCAGGTGAAATCAAAAAGAAAGAGCTGTCGCATGACGTGGTTTGGAACAATACAATACAATTGTCTGCTCCTACAGGTTCCCCGGGGCACCTCAGAGGTTCCGAGAGAGGCCAATGTGGCTAATGGTTCATTTCAGGCCTACCGAAAGTCTCATGAAGAAAAATATAAGAAGAAAAAACCGTCGCACCACGTGGTTTGGCACAAAGCATCTCCTACAGGTTCCCCCGGGACACCCCAGGGGTTGCCAGCCCCAAGTAACAATTTCAGTTCTATTCCAGCCGTATAGCACTCCTCCGGCTTTTTTGTTGAAACCCCCTTCCAAAATGTTTTTTTCCCCCACCCCCCCCCCATCCACCTTTAAAACCCGAAAATGGAAAAAAGGGGCCCCCCCTATAAAAGGTTGTGAAAAAAAAAAAAAAAAACCTTTCTAAGACCATAAAGATTTTGAAAATGTTCTAGTGAAAGATGTTATGACCACTTGAGAACCATCATAAAACCTATTGGCCGCCATCAAAACCAGCATAGGGCTGAATGGCAACAGTTGTCAAACTTCACGGCGATATCGTGGTTGGATTTTGTTGTTTTGCTTTGTTGCTCTTCTGATTCATTCAACAGCAAATAATGGCTCAGAAAAAAGTTCTTCTGTTGCGGGAAATTATGATTGATAGCAAAATATATAAAACAAATTGAGTTTGTTTTATAGCGTATCATGCTCCAAATCATATGCGCATTTAGTTTTATGGTGAATATTGGCACGATAAGAGCTGAAAATTAATGCGCCTTGGAAATTATGCGAGTTTACAACAACAAAAACAAAATTGAAAGAAATATATTCCGTAAATTAATCATGAAACTCCTGAAAATTGATGGAATTCAATAAGGTTATCTAAACGAATACCGAAGTTTGTCTCAGATCTACAGTTCAATTGTATTACATTTAAAATTTGGTGTATTTATTTTTTCACATTTCAATTATTTCATATATTTCAACATGGCGATTGCAAGAAATCACTGTTTTGCCAAAAAGCCAATTTATCTTAGCAATGGCTACTATAAAACTATCTGGTCGCTTGGTAGCTTTCCTCAATGCCAGTTAGCCGTTTAATGCATTTACTGGAGGCAAAATGGTTTTAAATTCCTTTTTAAGTTACCCTAATAAGATTATTTGAATGAGTCCTAAAACCGCATTTCAAAACAGCATTTTATGAGTTAATAAAGTCAAAATAAAACCTTTGATAGGAGTAAAAGGAATTTTAGGTCAAGGTTTTAAGATCGTTCTAAAGAAGCTGTGTAGGTTCTTATAAACCTGACTAAAATTTGAAACCTATTGGCATCTCTTGCTGCCATAATAAAACCGAATTGATTTCTAGTGGCTTTCATAAAACTTTAGTATAACTTAATAAAGCTGGATGGTTTTGGCAATGTTACTTGGGAGAGGTAGTCTAGAATCTGAAATTGAAATAAGTGTAGATAATATGACTGTGTTGAATCAATGTAGACACATGATGATTTAGTCACATATGGGTATGGCGCAAAAACCCAAAACTTGATAACTTCAAAAAAAATCTCGAAAACGAAAAAACATCCTCCTGTGTAAAACAGTCTAGATTCTAAGAAAAAATATCAAATTGTATAGCGCCTTCTAGTCAGACACCATGAAAATCACAAAATACAAATACAATCAATGTTTTACAATACAAAATTCCAATTTGTCAATGTTTTCAT
Organism: Aedes koreicus; assembly: GCA_024533555.2. Lineage (NCBI taxonomy): Eukaryota > Metazoa > Arthropoda > Insecta > Diptera > Culicidae > Aedes > Aedes koreicus. The sequence goes on along the minus strand of JAHHFK020005660.1, from coordinate 61,973 downwards.
ATTTTTGCTTTAGAGTATGATCAAGGATCTTTTATTTGGTGTTTTTACATTTGAAATCGGTTTAAGATTCAAAAGTTATGATTTCCTGAAAAAAGTCATTTTCGGGAAAACAAAAAAAATAAAGTTTTTGAAACCGCCCTAACATGGAAATGGTCACCCTAATGCAAAAATAAAAAAAAAATACGTGTCTAATATTTTAGAATAAGGCACAAAACTACCAATGTTCACGAAATTCTGAGACCCACTATATCGGTATCTTATGGAATGGCTGTATATATGTATATAAATATATATAAATTCCTCCGCTGGAAGAGGGGGCTCACAAACAAATGAAAGCGAAATTTCTGCATAACTCGAGAACTAATTAAGCAAATGGAACCAAATTTAGCATGTGGGGGTTTTTGAAGGCAAGAAATGTTTCTAGGGTGGTTGAAGATCCCTCCCCCATCTGGAAAGGGGGGGGGAACTCTCATGCAAATGAAACACAAATTTCAACCAAACATGAGAATTATCCAGACACGGAAACTACTACAGCGATCGGCGTGAAAATTTGTATGCAGGGATTTTTGCGGCCGGAAAAGGTTCTTATGATGGTTCAAGACCCTTCCTCCTTCTGGAAGGGGGGCCAATACAAATGAAAAGCACATTTCTGTATAACTCGCCAACTAATCAAGCAAATGGAACCAAACTTGACATGTGAGGGTTTTTGGAGGCATATTTTTTTCTATGGTGGTTTGAGACCCCTCTCTTCTCTGGAAGAGGGTGCTCTCATACAAATGAAACAGAAATTTCTGCTTAACTCGAGAACTAATCAAACAAATGGAACCAAATTAGGCATCTGGAGGTTTTTGGAGGCAAGAAATGTTTCTATGGGGGTTTGAGACCCCTCTCCCACCTGGAAGGGGGCGCTTTCATTTTTTTGTAAGGGGTTTTAAACACTACTGCGTCCAGCTAACACTGCTGCGTCCAATTTCAACCAAATATGTGATCAACAGCACGAGACTTAGAGTTGATCACAGGGTCGGCGCACTACTGGGCAACCGGAGGGGCTTCGCGGAATAAAAGAGGAGCTCAAAGTTTCAAATTACTTAAAACTCAAAGGATTAACGTTTCTTCTGGTGTATTTGTATGTAGTATGCACAAAATTACAGGCACGTACCTTGAAGTTTTTACTGGATTCCGGCGAGCGCTCGCGGCGTCGTTGCGAAATCAGCGATGGCTGACTTGTCGTGATGGAAAGATGGCGATCTGGCGGTGACGACGGACAGTAGACTGGAGGTTGTCGATGGGCTGGAATTTCGGGTTCCTTGACTACAGGCGCTTCCTTCAAACGAAGTCGGTCGACGACGGCAAGACCGCTCTTTGTCGAACCGAGAAGGGTATTCCTCCTTCAAGATTAGGGCTCACTGCCCGAGAATGTTGTCCTTCTTGATGATTATGGACGGAAGCCAGAGGAACAATAGCGGTCCTTAACTATTAGCAATGCCAAGAAATGCCGGATATTTCCAACGATATTATCGAGAAACTACGATTCAAAGCTGACATCAGTTCGCTGTATTCCTACTGGAAAGCGATTGAGATATTGTCAACGTGGATGACAATGTTTGTGAACTGCTTGCCCTGTTGCCGAACGTACAAACACGGGTCGTTTCAGATTGCAAACTAAAGAAAAACGAGCATTTCAACACCCAGCTCTAAGAAAATAGACGCTTATTTACGGATACAAAGTAACGCTTTAAGGTACCCGCTGCAAATTTGCGTACCGTTCACCGAAAAAGAAGGATTACTCTGCGGCTGAGTCAAATTTTTCTGATCAACTCAATCCCACCAATTGCGAGATCAAACGTGTGCATAGACATTTTGCCTGGAAATAATGCTGCGTCAAGAGTTGGAATTGCAACATTCATATGCCGTTCCAAAAATAGATCCACCTTTGCCTCCACCGGTCGGAAAACATCATCGATTTCCCAGAAAAACCAGCTCCCGTAATAACAAGCCGCAAATATGAAGCCTCATAGCAATCAGCCGAACTGACTGCTGGCGACTACGACGATGAGTAGAGCACTATAAACCCACATTTTTGCACGGCCCACACTCTCTGCCGTTCGCTGTTGAACACAACTTCTGCTTCCATCATAAATGTGGCAGAGCACAAGCCGCATGTCGTCGCCCGCCAGACAGAGTGACGCTTTCCTTTCCATACAGGATGCCAACGCCAACCATCTCCTTAGCCACATAATGGCTGGATAGCTTGAAAAACAGTTGTTCAACTTTGCAGGATTTTGTTTTTGCTGTGTGTTGAAAACACGAATCCAAATCATCTTCTCACCACTCTCTATCTCGGCTCTTGTCTTTTGTGATAAGATGGGAATGGTTGTTCTCTATTTATATCTTTATAGCATTAAAGTCGGGCGAGAGAGTGAAGGATATGCTCGTCCTAGTGTCGTCGTCAAGACTTGTGGCTTTCGGTTTTCACTTTTATTCCACCTCTATAAAGGCTGAAATTTAGCAGAAAGAATTAGATAAACGGGCTGCGTTGTTGTCCTCTATGCTCTTGAGCTGCATTCTTGTGGCAGAGGTTTTACCTGGATCAAAAAGGATGCCATGAATAAGACGACGGGCATCCCATTCTTGGTAGGGAAAATTTATTGCATTTTCAACGTTTGGGTAGGGACAGAGGTGGTTGCCTGGTGGGTTGGCGTGGCCAATTAATTTTTCCATGCTGGAATCTCGCAAGGAGGAAACCACTTTTGATTGAGATTGAATGTGACAAACGCTGCCGGATCGCAAAAGAGCATTTGGAAGAAATATGCTTCAGACTGACTTTGAATGGCAGCCCGTTAGGAGGGATATGTTTATCCAGGACGGTACTCGCGGCAAATCGATTCCGTTCCGGATGATTTCCGTTTCGACAGGCTTTTCATTAGGTTTCTTCGGGGGCTGTATCTGGGTCATTGAGATGTTAAGGTGAGGCTTCGTTCCGGGTTTCACGAATTAGGTAAACTTCATTCATTAGGATTTTATTGAGAAATCCTTGGGTGTTGTTGGAACGGTAACGACTGGTAGACCACCTACTTCAGTTTGATGTTTTAATTCGTTTGGAAAAGCAATGAGCATTTAACTTGAGAACTCTGTAATGTGACGTCAATTACCCAAATGAATCCTTCAAATTTCATGAATCCAATAAAAAGAAATTCTGAAAAAAGGAATTGGCCTCCCCTCTCGGAGTCTTCCGTTTCATTGCATTCCTATTTCAATGTATTGATAAAGGTGGAGGTAACTCATCAAATCTTCCGCCCCGCTATTTAGCATCTTGCTATACATAGACCATTGCACGGAATGTGTTAACCTCACTTTTTTGACAGTTCAGGGAGCTTGTTTACAAGGTGTTAGGATTGAAACCGTAGAAACGAAATTTTTCATCGTCATTTTCCGGGTTCTGTATGGTAATATTCAGAAACTGACTTAAAAGTAAACGCTGATGTCTGTTTCTCGATTATTTTACTTCAATGTTAATAAATTTAGAGCACACAATCTCAAACCAATCTTACCGAAAATATTCTAAGTCCGCGTAAACAATCTCCCTGATCTGTCAAAGCTGCATTGATGATGCCATCGTGCAGTGATCTATGGTAACCAGGTGGTTACCCACCACCTGTCGAACTGTCAAATTTGGAAGATATCTTATTGAGTTATTGGTTGGTTGGTAAATGACTGAACATTGCGTACCATTGGAACTTCCCGTGCCTGCGTGTATGAAATGTGGTCCTTAAAATCTTGTCCAGTAACTCCTATTCCAACCACCCCGTGGGCTACGAGTACCATACGATAGATCGGGTAACCGGTGAGACTTTAATAGTCGTATGCTGACAGGAAAGAGTGGCTCCTCTCTTCGAAGGTTGCAGCCTATCCGAGCGTCTGTTCTCTACACGCTAAGATGAGAATACGTAAAGATCGGTAAAAAAGGACCGATAATCGCTCAAAAGTGCACATACCCAAATTATGCGGAAACACGGATTGAATAATATTGGGTAATAGTATTGAATAAAGAAAAACGTATAAAATTACCGATTTTTTAGCGTTACTTTTTACTGATAAATGGGTATTTTTTTGTAGTTTTATTTAGCAAAATATTACAAAAAAGACATGCAATTTAACAATTTATCCATTTGGTATTCCAAATTCATAGTATTCCAAATTCTGCACTTAAGGAGAAACAAATGCTCAAATGTGTTAATTAATTATTTTTTCTATTTTGTTTGTTGTGATGTAATATACCATTATTGTAAATACTTTCATAAGTGAATAATTTAAAACATTTATCAATTCTATTATTTTTTATCATCAATCTTTATAATTCTATTTACATAAATCTCTTCAAAAATTCATACTTTAACGATGATTAAACTAGAAATGACATCTAGATTGAAGAATAAAGAATGATTGTTGAAATTTAACAGAGATTTTTTATTTCTTCTTATATATACCCAAACACCCTCCACTCGTGGAACTTTTCGCAACACGAAAATGTCATTCCGGGTTATTCGTACGTACAGCTACAACTAGAAGACGGTTAAAAACACACAAAAAAACAACAAAAAACAAAAACAAAAAAACAAAACAACAAATCGAAAAAGATGATAAGAATATGTATTAATATTGATTTTTCTAAAAAAAAATAGGATCAGTAATCAATACCAAAACACAACCCCCACAATCTTCCTCTCGGCAACCCTGCCCTTCCCCACAAAACCGACTCACTTCTCTCTTTTGAGGAATCCCAATCTTCGATCCCCGCTCGCTGTGTCCCCCCCCCCAACTCACATGTACGTCGCCACACACCTAAGGCCTCCCCACCACGCCTACTCCTCCCCCCCCCTCTCCCCCTCTCCCCAGTGAGAAACCATCTTCCTCCTGTTCTGGGCGGCTCTCCCCCCCCCCCATACTCCGACCACTCCCTCCCCCCCCCCCCCCCCTCCCCCCTCTCCTCCCTCCTTCCCCCTCCCCCCCTTGCCTTCTTTCTCCCTTCCCCCCCCCTCCCCCGCTTCCTCCTCCTCCCCCTTCCCTTCCCCCCTCCCCCCTCTCCCGGCCCACCCGGGCCAATCCCTCGCCCCCCCCCCCCCCTCCCCCCCCCCCATTATCCCCCCCCCCCCCCCCCCCCCCCGGCGCTTTTATTTTCTCTTTTTTTTTCTTTTTTTTATTGTCACCCGTTTTTTTTTCTTTTTCCATTGTTTCATAAGAGAAATTAAAAAAGTTAAAGCTAAAGTGAGGTTAAACATCGTAGTATCTAAAACTGAAATTGATATTAACTTTCTGGCTATTTTAAAAACTGTATGAAATTGGTCAGTATCGTCAGTATGGGCGATTTTCTGCTCTTTTTTTTTTATCACCAATTACTTTGCTTGAAAAGTTCGAAAACTTTTTCCAACTTTCCTACTTTCGATACCTGATTTGTCCATTACAGAAATATTTTTCCGCTCCGGGGTGAAGCCGAATTGCACCTCAGGATTCCCGGTGGTCCACAAGGATCGGAATCCGAGTCAAAAAAAGAATGAAAAAGTTATTGCTTCAAATATCGGGACATGAATAAACTTTTTATTGAAAGATTAATAAGGAAATTAATTAGTTTTTCGTCTAGAAAAATATGGCGGCCACGTTGCTTCAGTGACGAAAAATTTATTCAATTTTCCTATATTCGTCCTATATTCGAAAATGAACATTACCCAAATGTCAGTAAAAATAACTGTTTATTACCGTTAAATACTGTTAAATACTGTTTATTACCGTTAAGTACTGTCAACAATACCTAATTGTAGGTAAAATAAATACCTAATTTTAGGTATTCTCATCTTAGAGTGTATGTTGCTACCAACGGATGGGACTCTGGTTTGACTCAGTGCACAGTGTTCAAGAGGCTAGGTACCCCATCCATTCCCCTTTCCCCCCTTATATCTTCTTTGTCCTACCCCAACCAACCCCTCCAACCAAACCTACCCCCTTCCAAACCATTTTCCTTTATCCTCCGATTTTTTTATCGATTGCTGATATCTTTATACTTCCTGTCTTACAAATTTACTCATATTTGTATCTTTTCTATTTCTTCTTTCTTTTTAGGTTACCCGCGCGAAGCTAGTACCTCATTATTGGCTGTTTTGCTTGTTTTTTCTTTTTCCTGTTTCCTTTTTTTCGTTTTTTTTTACACCTACTGCCGAATCGTCGTTTCTCCTTTTGACCTACTCCCTCTTTCCCTGCTTTCAATTATCACTTTTTTTACATTTTTTTATTTTTGGGTGATTTCTTGATTTTTTTTATCGATATGAGACTGATATCATGTTGATACTTCCATGAAATACTGATAACAGAATTTACGTGCATATTGTGATATCTGTTTACTATTGTAGACTTCGAAATTAGGATTAACATTTAGTAGTATTCAGGTTCAATAACTATTTTTATTGTCAATAAAAAACATAACCGTAATGTTAGGTTAAAATAACAGGTTTTCATTTTTTTAAAACAACTGAAATGGCACATTAAAATAACCGGTTGTCATTAAAAAGAACAAAATTGAATTCAAACTCAAAATGCAAGTAAAAAAGACACAAAAAAGAGTAGTTTATCGCCTCTTAGTGTTGTTGATAACTATCTGCATGAGGTGATTACAGCCTTAAGAAATTTTCTTGTGTTATGGCAACCCTTCTGGTCACGATGGCGTGACGACCGAACCGATCGTTGACAAGATTGTCATGCTCCATTGATTCATTTTCAAAACAATATCTCTTTGAAGTAGATGCTAGTTAAAATATCACTAAAATGTCATTGAATATCATAAAAATAATTCCCTATACAGCTTGTTAGCTTATGCAAATTGTAAGTTTCATAGTTCTATTATTATAACGTAACCTAACCTAAAACCACTCATGCAGGAACATACGAACACAAGAAGTACGGCAGAATTGTCCCTAAAAATCTATACCTGCAAACCGATCATTATGTGAGTGGACACAGCACACTAATTGATTACTCTGAGATTATCATTAAAATAAAATTGCAGCTTAAGCTACGTTACGACCAACTCATACACGTTGTTGTAATTTGCTACAAGTGAATCGACCTTGCGAAGGACAGTTCTAACCTTTAAAGTTTTGGGAATTCCCAACAACATAGAAAAACCCCTCCCCAACACACAACAAAAAAAAAAAAAAATTGTTTTATAATAAAATACAAAACAAGCACCACAAAAATCACACCCTAACCAATAATTTTTTCCCCCTCCAGCAAACAAAAAAGAACCCCCCTCTCCCCCGCCCCCTCCCCCCCCTCTCTTTTTCACCAACCCAAAAAAAAAATTCTTCCAACCGATCATATTTTGGGGTTTCTCCGGGAAAAAAGTCGAACCGCTGATAGAAACCTCATAAATTTTTTGAATGAGTACATTAATAAAACCGATCAACGACCATCATCAAGTGGTGTCAATAAAACGCAAGTAGAGAACAGTACAGATGAGCCTATGCCTGAAGAAAACATACAACATCCCATTGACGATGGAACTGACAATGAGATTGTATGATGTATGATGTATGATATGTACTACCACCCATTGTAGCACGGAAACTAAGTCCGACAGCAATGGGCTCTCCTCTCTGATAGACTTGATCAAGCTTAAATAACCACTGATTATCCCAATCATGCTGTTGTATGAAGGGCCAAAAACGGGTTGGGTGGATCGATAGGCAACATCACTTATACGTTTCCACAGGGATATAAAAAATCTCCTTCCAACAACAAGACTGAACAATTGGTCACAAGAGCGAGCTATCTAACACGAGGATGCCCCAATGGGCGGGAAGAAGAGCCCGCCCTCTATTCACAAACTGTTAGCAATGGGGAGTTGGCATTCCCACTCTCCCCATCCAGAGTGCTTCAATCGGGTGCCCTGATGGTCCCTCCCATTCCCATGAAATATTTATATAATAGTGTACATATATATTTATGTAAATGAAAAATACTACAAGCATTCGTATCTATTATATATGATCTTCGTTCGGTTGATCCTGAAATGCAAGAAATGTTGTATAGTGTTAAAGTGTAGAGTTCTGCGGTTCGCGCTTAAGCACGTTTTCGTTCGTTTTCAGCGATAGCATCAATTCACTAAAATCTCGGTTTGAGGTATCCTGAAATAGTTTGTTAATTTTTTAAAATTTAAATTTTTTTTTTTACTCTTATTTACGGGTCACTATTTGCTGCTTGATGCTGATTTTAGAACCTCATCTATGAAGTAAAATCAATAAAACCAAAATTATCAAATATAATAATATTGTGAGTAATGATAAAGTAATGACAAGGATTGAACTGTAAAATCAGACACAAGCTAAATGAATACAGCGCTGTATGAATCATATCCGCTCGAATTTGGTAAAATGTTCTTTTGCAAAACGGTAATGAAAAATACATTCACTAATAATTGCAAAAGCCTATCACCGACTACGTTGCCACCTCCTGACATACAATGGATTGTTACAGAAAAATAAATAAAAATTAGATATGTATTAATCTCCTCCTAGTCCTGGAAAAGCAGAAACAGTATAGATCATTCCAAAAATCAAAGATGTAATTTCAATAAAAAATATTATTTTATAAAACATGTAATATTTTTTCTTCATACTGTTCTAGTAACATTTCAAAGATAGCAATTGGAGTGATCGAAGAGTCCGGTATGATGATTTCTGAAATAAATGGCTTATTTAATAATAATATCACTACACAAAATATTTAAATAGGGTATGTGTCCCTTGACTCAGCCTAATATGCAACAATCGATTACATTTTTTACTATAACTCGTAAAGTATTTAAGCTGGAAGCGATATTTAACTAGTTATACACTTGCTTAGATATGTTAAATATGCCATTTGGTAGTATGTATCACGAAAAGTTACACAACTCATTTATAAAGTCAGAAACTTTCGAGGGATATGGATGTAATGTAGAAGTAGTCTAGAGTGTTTTTTGTTGTTGTATTTTTATCGCTGTCAGTTTTTTGAAAATTGGAAAAAATGGCGTCACCCGAATAGCCACGTCGCAAATTGGGACATCGGAAAACAACTCGAAATCGTGCAGTCAACGGTGAGTCGTGTCATTAAACGTTACTACGAAACTCTGAGCATCGAACGGAAGGAGAACAGCAGTCAGAATGGATGTTCTATTAGTGATCAGGATCACAAGCGTGTTGTGAAAGCGTTTAAGCGGAATCCAAATGCTTCGGTCAGGGATGTAGCCAAAAAGTTGAATCTGTCCAAGTATTTCGTTCAGTGAGCCAAGGACCGGGAGAAACTGCATACGTATAAAGTGCAGAAGGCTCCAAATCGTGACGAACGGCAAAATACAGTGAGAAAGTCACGGGCCCGGAAACTGTACACCCAGATGCTGACGAAGCCTCATTGTCTGATCATCATGAGACTTACGTCAAGGCAGGCGGACTTCCGCCAGCTTCCGGGGCTATTGTTCTTCACCGCTCAGGACAAGTTTGATGTTCCGGAGGAAGTAAGGAAACAAAAACTTTCAGGGTTTGCTAAGAAATACATGATTTGGCATGCGATCTGCTCATGCGGCAAACGGATTGCGCCGTTCGTGACTTCCGGGACTGTAAATGAGAAGATCTACTTCAAGGAGTGTCTACATAACCCAAGTAACAATTTTAGTTTTATTCCAGCCGTATAACACTTCTCCCGGCTTTGTTTATAAAACTATAATCAAAACTGTTTTGTCTACCAACACCTCCTCTTTGCTTCTTTAAAGCCGAAATTTGTACAAAAAGGCCCACTCTATAGACGGTTGTGAAAACAATTTAATAAAACCTTTATAAGAACATACAGATTTTGGAAATGTTCTAGTGAAAGATGTTATGACCACTTGAGAACCTTCATAAAACCTATTGGCTGCCATGAAAACCAGAATGCGGCCAAATGGCCACAGCTGTCAAACTTCACTGTGAAATCGAGGTTGTTTTTTCTTGTTCTGCTTTGTTCGATTCTCTTCTCTTCTGATTAATTTAGCAGTAAAAAAAAGGTCTAGTGTTGCGGGAAATTTTGTTTGATAGCTAGGTATCCAAAACAAATTGTGTTTTCTACAGCGTATCATCAAATTTAAAAAAAATACATTCGATAAATTAATCATGAATTTCCTGAAAAGTGCTTGGAATTGGATGAGATTATCTAAAAAAAATGCCGAAATAAGTCTAAGATCTACAGTTTATTTGCATTCCATTGAAAATTTGATGCATTTATTTTTCCACATTTCAATTATTACTTATATTTCAATATGGCGATTGGAAAGTAATCACACCCTTACTATCCTATGTACTCCCCCCCTCCTTACAAAGTTTAAAAATTTTTCACCCCACAAAAACAAAAAAATCTAAAACCCCCAAAAAACATTTATTACAAAAACAAAAAAAACACAAAAAAAGAAAAAAAAAAATATAAAACACAAAGGTTCAAAATTTATTTAAACAACTCTGTAGTTCTCATAAACCTGACAAAAAAATAAAAATTATACCACCTCCTGCTACAATAAAAAAACCAAAATGATTTCAAGTGGCTTTCATTAAACTTTAATAAAACTTAATAAAGCAGGATGGTGTTAGCAATGTTACTTGGGAAGCGTGTGTTTCCTCTGTTGAAGCAACACGAGGGTCCTACGATCTTCTGGCCGGATCTAGCTCCGTGCCACTATTCAAATGTTGTCCTGGAGTGGTACGAAGCCAACGGGGTCACTTTCATACCCAAGGACATGAACCCCCCCAACGCACCGGAACTAAGGCTCATCGAAAAATACTGGGCTATTATGAAGCAAGCACTACAGAAGTATCCCAAGGAGGTCAAATCTGAGGAAGACATGAAGAAAAAGAGGGTTTCCGTACAGAAGAAGCTGCCGCCAGATGTTGTACAGAACCTAATGAGTGGAGTTAAGCGTAAGGTGCGACCGTACGGCTATGGTTTTGAAGTAGAATGAAATAAATATACCAAAAGCTTACTAATGGGTTATATTTTATTGTCTGAAAGTTTGAAAAGGATTGGTCGACTAACTAGGTAATTTTCTACAGCGTTTTTTCCGTGATGCAATTTGATGTGGGACACCCTTTACCGATTTCCGATTTGAACCGCTTTATGCCAACAGTAAGAATGCTATTGGGGCCACCGACCAAATTTTATGGGGGGTTTTCATTAGAAAAAACAAGAAAAGAAGAACAACCCCTTGAAATTTTGAATCGATTTATACCAACAGTGGTTTACTTGTTTCAAAACATGGTGGCCCGGCGAGTATCGTGAGCGAATAATATGAATCCCAATTAATTATGACCCCCACCCATTGGCCCACCACACCCGACGGAACACCTTATCTCACCGGGAAGCAGCTTTATTGTTTTGTTTTTTTCTGTGCACACTCGATCACTCGCGCCACCGAACAACATATAACCATAGACTAACTCTAAGGCCAGTAGGTCCCGAACAAATACGATATTTTTCTTGGCTCAGTCAGTACTAGCACATCGGTCCCAAGCTCAATTATTCGTCCCTAACAACGTAGCTCACACCAACACATTCTCAAATGTTGTGTCAAAATAACATAGTGAATCAAAACAACAACCAAGATACTAGTACCGGAAGGTACCGAAAAGCGCAAGAATTATTGCTAGGTGCAGACTGCAACGTATACTTCGGACCTAGGGGTTCTACAACAGTGAACCAATTTCAAATCGCTAGTTACACATTGATTGTTGATATAAACGAAGCAATAGATAACGCGATATGCCCGATAGCTAAATAGTGCGCAACAAATCATCAACACAATCGTTCATATCCGATGCTTGACGCAAACTTTTTGTTTCTCGTAAACTTGCAATTTGTACAACTATATTCTGCAAACTATTTTACTAGAAGAACTAATATTTGCAACAAACAAGCAAGTTGAACGTCCTAATGAGCAATCTATACCATAAATTACGATTGAAGGATTTGGTCAAATTTGTGTCCCTAGAAGCATTTCGCATTTCGATTTCCAAGCTCATCTTTTTGGCACCTCCTGGAGGGGGGACTTGGTCCTATACCCAATGATTTCATTATCTCTAATCCGCTCACCTAATCGCAATGTTTTGTGATATAGTGGACGGATTATTATAATTTGAGATAACTCAATGCACCAAATTTTGGTAGATTCACAGGCAATCGGTGTGTAACCACCTGGTACCTCATAGCAAGATGCTTAGAGGCGGACCGGAAGATTCGATGAGCTACCTCCTCATGTTTCCAATGTTGATAACTATCGGTGTGCTCAATTCAACTGACGTTGGCAGCGAATAAGTTGTTTAACTATGTTTCCGGTTTATTCTCTGTACAGAGATGCACATTAATGTTATTTAAATTTTGGTATCGATTTAAACCAACAGTAAAGATGCCGTTGGGGTCACTCACAAGTGTGGGTTGCTTTATTTCAGCGGAACAACACACAAAAGTATGTTGAAACATCAAATTTGAGGACCGATTTAAACCAACAGTAGGGATGCTGTTGTGACCAATCACAAGTGTGGGTGGTTTATTTCAATGGAATACAAGAATACGTTAAAACGTCGAGTTTGAGAACCGATTTACCCCAACAGGAAGGATGTTGGGGCCACTCATAAGTGTGGGAATGACTGTGCATTGTCGTTGTAAAGGGCATAAAAGGAGAAGAGCGGCATTCACAAAACCACATAAAGATCCTATAAAGTTTAGACCAGATTTGGCTAGCTGCCACTACAGGCTAGGGACATTTCAGTGGTACCGTGACAACCGTTTGGATTTCATCGAAAACGACCTCAACCCATTGAATTTCATTTGCCCTCAATTTGGGGGAATCGAAAAATATTGGGCAATTACTAAGCGGAAGCTGAAAAAGATCGAAAAAGTGACTCGGCTGCAGAGTTGAAGAGATGGTGGAATAAAACGGCCGCTCAAGTTGACGAACAGAGTGTCCACAAGATGATGCGAGGCACTTCAAGAAAAGTACGTCATTTCATCAAAGCCAAAACGGAATAAGACTGTGGGTATTTTTCCTTGAAAATTCAATAAAAAAATTAAAGGGATTGTTCATAAGGCCCCGGCCGCATGGTTGTCGCTGGATACCATAAGAATATTAGTGGTTTTATTTTATTGTAAAACCAAGCAACACAGCTTGTAATAAACAAGTTGAAAATACTGTTAAATGACAAATACAGGTAATCAATATAAGTGTATAACACTTTATTTCATACTTTAATATGACGTAAAAGGCGCAAAAAGGGAAGCGTTATAAAACATAAAATGAAAAAAAAAACATTCTCATACAAAAAGATAACACCGCCAAGCGTGGGATTTGACCACCAGTCCCTGGCGTGATAGGTTTGTAGCTTCTTTGCTAAGCCAACTCCGATTGTTCAAAAGTAAACTCTGAGTATCTATGATATGCTTCCCGTTGGCAGTAAACCACAATCTTGTACAATTAATTCATCTATGAGAAAAAAGAACACGTTTTGTAAAACATGGTTGGTGTTGTCCAATTTCAACAGTATTTAGAACTACCCATAAGTTCTTGTCCTGTTCATGTTTTATAAATGTATGGAACAATGTTTTTGAGAACAATGATAAAGTATAAATCACTTCCAGCAGTGAAAACAGTATTTTTAGCACAATCGTTAGTCAGATTGATAAATAGAATACGAGAGATCCAACCCGATCCGAACTAGGCATGAACTACATTTATAATACATTTATAAAATAAACAATTATTAATCATTGTAAAAAGATTTGAAATATAATGATGTTGCAAAAATAGAAATATTGAGCAACCTGGATGCGAACCATGAACGGTGAGGATATGGGTCCAGTGCCTGACCACTAGTATATGTCAACACTTGTTATCAGGAAAGCTTAAAGGCGTATAAAATCAACGTCATGTAAAACAAAACCTATTCATAAATCAGTCTTAAGAAATTCCAAAGCATCATTCATAAGTTGAACCTTATGAAATTCTTAAGTTTATTTGGCTGAGTGCAGGTTTCTTACCGAATGACAACGGACCCGGATATGATAGTTCTCTTAACAGTAGTTTTAGTCTTCTCCACTTGCGATATTGTGTAACTGTAAATGCTATTCTATGTTTCATGTTGCCGAAGGATGTTATCCAACATCAAACCCTTTATTTCGACGGTTCAACAATTTTATTTCATCAAAACAATCCCGATATAGCACTGATTTTTTACGTCCAGATATTAAGTGAATCGATCTTTAGTTTAGCTCTTGTACAGAAGCATCGTATAAAGCATACAGTTGAATGTATAACGATCACAGATAAAGTTAACTTTTTAGGTATTAGGCCAATTTAATTCTCTTACCTAGTCAAACCATCAAAACTGTCTGATAAATATTGTTCATGGTATACACATCAAAGTAGTAGCACTGGTGCTTTAAAAGCATCCAATTAAACTCAAAATCCACCGCAATTTATTGTTGGCCGTTAGTCACTTTTTGGTGTAAGGTAGTCGATAAATTACGGTAGGAGAATGCCACCACTCACAATCTTGTTCGGGAAATACCTGCAGTTGTGTTATTCGTCTTTGTTATCTCCTGTCCCATTATTTTGAACTCGCATCTAACTGTAATACATTGAATCAATGTTTTCGCCTCCAAAAGAGCACCGCTGTGCTATCAGTATGCTCATTTATTAACAAATCACCGAACTCATTACGGTTCAAGCGCCCAGAGCTGTGGATGCAGGTGACAACGTCGTCTAATGATTACAATCCACATCGGTGATGCAACTCGGAATCGGCAAAATCCGAAAAACCCAGATTCAAAACCGGAAGCACCGAAAACAATAAAAAGTTCGCTTCGTGCGCTTCTCTTCTCTTTTCTCGATTCGCAGATTGCGCCTGTCAGCTAGGCAACACACACGACTCTCACCACCCCGTAAAGCTTCTCTCTGCATGGGGCGAACAAATTCTCATCGGACGTCGTCGTCCCCGCCGTCGGGCTCGGGTTTTCACATTCCGATGGTTTTTCCAGTGTTGGAAAAGCACGCTCCCGTCAGTCCAGTAGCGATCGTGACCGCGCCAAGGGGTATTCTCTATCGGGCGTTCGCACAAACCGAACAAAAAACTCCCTAGTTACCAACAACGACGTTGCCCGCCTGCTTCGACCCTTCCTTAGGAAGCTGGTGCACATATCTGGCATACATTGAGGGTGCGTGTGGGTGGCAGGAAAATAAGGTGGACCGCGTGTAGATTGGCGGAGTGGGAGTACGTTCGTGAGAAGCTTCAAACCCTGCAAGTGGTGTTGTGTCAAGGAAGTATCAGTAGGGGTGCTTGTGAACCACTGGATCAGAAGGATAAGTAGAGTAAGAAGGAGCTGGTGCAACTGGCTGGTGGGGAAAATCGTATTTTCATTTCGTGTGTAATCGCGAATCTTCAACAGAAGACTGCATCCCGTGGTCTTTTTGTTCTTCTGTGAAAAAAGGGCTCAGAAGCAAGAGAAGAAGTAACGGATACGAAGCGAAGAGCGAAAAAGGCAGGAGAAGGAGTGTGTGAAAATTTGGTAACTGGGATTCGGGTCCTTTAGAGCATGTGGTGGCGTACTGTGCGTGACGTGAAAATGGATCTGTGAAAATTCTACTGCAGCCAATCCAACGGGGAAATAGTTCACAAGGAAGCCATTTGGTGAATATGCAATTGTGATAACTGGCCAATCCGGGAGCTTTAGGCTTGGCAAAAAAAAAGCAATCAATTATCGTAGGAAAATCATACGGAGAGAGTCGAACAAATTCGTCGAAACCGCATCCGGATCTTACATCACAGGAGGAGGATACCCCGAATAAGGTGAGACATTTTTCGTTTTGCTAAGTCTGCTAAAAGCCTGTAATTTAGGAGTTCGGCAGCAGGCGAGGCGAGTGTGAGCAGAAGCGAGAAGACCATGAAAACCGAATGGTCAGAAAAAGACAAACTGTTTCAAAATAGAAAATCAATGAAAATTTTCTCACAATTTCGCTTGAATGAGCCACCAGCAGAGCGGAGGGGGTGCCCTGGAGGCAAGATGGGAGGACGTTCGAACGGTCGGCTGAGGCTTCGCTGCTTCGAATCGGGGTGGCATGTGCATGTGGTGCGCGCTTGAAGAAGGCGTTCGAAGGGCAAATTGCGATTGTGTGAGTGCTCCTTCTTCATTATTCTATTTGTGTGTGTGTAGGTCCGTGTGCACGTCGTGAATTGTCGTGCAGAGAAGTCATTGATAATAGAAAAAAAAGCGACAACAGGGAAGAAAAATCTGCTCACGTCATACACATGACAGTGATACATCTGAAGAATCACGTATTTTTCGCTTCACTTTTTTCTCTCGCTAAGCTCGTAAATGCGTGTGAATGGAACGCACACCAACGAAAGGTGTAGACAGCTTGCGACGATGAGGCGACATGGCGTGCAATTCGGTCGTGGGATGTAGGTAGTGGGCATTAGCAGATTATTGAATGGGAAGCGGATTGCTGAAGAATAGCGATTGATTTTTTTGTGGATGAAACGAGCTTTTGGCGATAGTTCTGAAAATAATGAAATGTAGTTCAAGCATATTTTCGATCGGTTGGGAAAATAAATAATCTATAACCGGCCGAGAAAAGTTCTCCTACCAGTTTGAAAAGAAAAACCTAGAACCTTGGTTGTATTTTTGTTTTTCATGATTCTGTAATATGTCCTATGGAAATAAAAAACAAAAAGAATTACTACACTGCTTTTATACCAAGCTCTGAACTTTTTTTTAACCATATTAAGAAACATCATTCTGAGCCAGACTTTGACTTTGAGGCAGAGTAATTGATTGTAATGCTCACCTTTGCAAATAACATCATGCCACGTCGCCGAAGTCAAAACATCATTTTTGATGTCTTCTATTGACTATTGCAAATTTCCAGAGCTGCATTAAATTTTCTAAAAGAAAATGAGAAACAACCGCAGCTGACATCCTTTCCAATATTGACTTGACAATTGGAATGTAAATCTGTTCTTTCACAACCAAGTAAATCTGTTCAAGTCACAACCGACTCATCCGAAATCTGAAAATCACAACCGAAACGAAGTTACGTTTCAAAACAAAATGCTTTACGAATACAGGTAAGCGATGAGTTGGGTTTTGTGGAATTAATGCGATCGAAAATAGGGATGATACAAGCTTGTAGGCAGGATGGAGCTTCTATTAGAGAAATCGGGCGTAAAATTGGATGATCGGCT
Organism: Aedes koreicus; assembly: GCA_024533555.2. Taxonomy (NCBI): domain Eukaryota; kingdom Metazoa; phylum Arthropoda; class Insecta; order Diptera; family Culicidae; genus Aedes; species Aedes koreicus. The sequence continues at coordinate 44,691 of JAHHFK020005660.1, read as the reverse complement.
AAAGCTTTCCGAAATTATTTAAAGGATCATCAAAATTATGCTACAACCGAACGAAGGCCGAAAAAATCGAAATTTTCACCGAGGAATTAGCGAAATGAAGTCCGATTCAAAGTAAATTTGGACGCATTCAAATGATCATAACTCCAGAAACAAACAACAAACACGGTTGATCAAAACGGCAAACAAAAGGGTATTTATTTAACTTTCAAACGATATATAACAAGTTATTACATTTCACCGTTTCGAACGAACGTCGCACCTTACTTCTAATCGATGCCATCATGATCTGCACAGTCGCTGGTGACGCTGTACCGGCGAACTTATTCCACTTTAAACGCATTTGTCACTTCTTTACCGCATCCTCGAAGTTTTCGCTTGACAATTACTCAATATTTTTCGATCGGTCTGAACTCAGTGCAATTCGGAGGATTAATCTCTTTGGCGACGATATTAATATTGTTTGCAGCATACCATTCTAGTACCTCCTTAGAGTAGTGGCAGCTGGCTAGATCCGGCCAAAGCATAACGTTGGTCTGGTGTTGCCGAATGAAGGGAAAAATCCGCTTTTTCAGACACTCTTTAATGTAAACTTTCGACGTCATTGTGTGAGATGTGATGAAAACCTTCGTTTTAAAATCATTAGTTTCAGAGCAAACTTATCAGCAAAAACAAATTTATACCTGGAAGGGACATCCCCACGACCAGTTGCCATTGTTTATAATCTATTTTGACATATGTTTCGTCATCCATTAAAATACAGCCATCAAAACTCGTTCGTATAGTAATCGTGCTCGCTTTTTGGCCACTAAATTTTGTTTCTGGGAGCGATTCGGATGTTTACTGGCACAAAAAGACATATATCCTTCTCTTGAAAGGATGTTACGCACGGTGGAAAAGTTGGAATCGTATTTCTTTGCCAATTTACGTATGGAGACATCTGGGTTGCCCTTCACGTACCTCAACACCTTTCTCCTCAGCTCTTTGTCCCTAGTGCCACTTTTATTTTAGATGCGCTGTGTTCTATCCACACTCAGAGTATCCTTGTAACGTTTGATTACAAGACACATCGTTGACTTTGGGAATATTAACTCTTTTGCTATGTTTGAGGCAGACCACGAAGGATTCTCTAGATGTTTGTTTTCTCAAGTACCATGATCCGTAATTTTGAGATGCGTCGATCAATCGATTTCTTCGTCAATGAAACATCAACAAATGCCTGTCAAACGTTTTTTTTTCTTCCAACCACCAGTGGTGTGGTGGTGTATTAAACCGTGCGTCCAGATTTATTTTGAATCGAGCTTTATAGTGAAAGTGGCTTCAACCTCTACCATACCGCTATCGAATATCAAGTCCACACTGAATCTACCAGTTTGCATGGAAACATTTTGCAAGGTTTTGCACAACAATCCCACCATTATTCGATCTAAAATGTACAAGGCTCCAAATATGACTCCTACGCACAACCAAAAGCGTCTGGAATTTGCCAAAGTGAACGTGGTGCGGTAGTGGGACACGGTAAAATTATTGAAGTTTTCTAGTTTCTGGACAGATGAACTCAATGATGTTTTGTGCAGCTATTAATTATTTCGATTTGCGTTTTCCTTCTCTTTTCCGATGAAAAAAAAATCAATTTAGATGGTCCCGATGGATTTACCGTTTACTGACGAGATCTACTTGTTTATTTTTGTTTATTTTGCTTAATTCATTTGATCGTAGTCTACAAGAATGTATTAATACTATTGTAGCCTACCTAGATAGTAGCAGTCGTGACGCATTTAATCTATGTTTAAAAGATCTAGAAGATTCTCCTAAGTCGAAGAGGTCGTCAACCAACGAAAAGTTACGAAGACATGATGTCAGTGGCTCGTGAAAACCGTAAGAAGTCCGATGGAATCTGGACAGCAGTAGAGATGACGATCTAAGTTGTCTTCCCACACGAAAGTCAATGAAAGACAGAAGTGCAGGTAAATCGATTTCACCGTTCAATTCTGAGGTCATATGACAGTTGATACGGAGTTCAAATTACCACAGCAGATCAGGCCGACGCCCACACCTGATCCGGCCGACGCCAGATCCGGCCAGAACACCGCGTCTTCGCCCTTATGGTATTTCTTGATGAACGACGCAACTTCCGGCAGGCATTTCGTACCATAAATTTCCCCATTTACGGCCAGTTCGGAGCGAAAGAAGAGCGGCTTTGACATCCCCTTCTCGCTGATTGTCAGCCACAGAAGCCCCTTCTTAGGGAACTTGGTGTGTGAAATGAACTTCACCTCGGAGCTCACTTCCTTCGTGGGAGAATTAAAATACGAAGTGCCATGCCAGTCGTCCATCACCACCGCCACGTCACGATTCGCCGGGAAAATCGAATTAACCATCTTATTCAGCCGCTGCCGCTGCGTCATTGCCTGCAGCTCCGAAACCAGTGGACGCGACTTTCGCTTCCTGACGTGTATGTTCATGTTCGCCAGGTACTTTTTCACTGTTTGGCCAGTTGAACCGACCTCCCGGTCAAGCACACGCAGCGATATAGCCACCTTTCCCTCGGTCTTTCTCTTCAGCATCCTTTGGATCTTCTTGTCGCTCAGGGTCGTTGGCCGTGACGGGCGTTTCCGGCGTCCACAAAGTGCCGCACGATGTCCGTTTTCGACGCGACTTCTGAACGGAGTTGCTTCGCTGTTTTTGCCATCACGGTTACAAAAGCCTCCAATTTTCAATTTTATTTGGGTTGATTTGTTAGTGCGCGCTAAACCACACACAAAAAAAAACCGCTATTTTTTTTCTTTTTATTTTAAAAAAAACAATAATAATAATAATAACAAAAAAAATAAAAAAAAAAAAAAAAAATAGATTAAAAAATTTAATTTTATTGCGCCTGTACAAATAAAAAAAATTGAAAAAAAAAAATATAACTGAGCTAAAAACCCAAGTAACAATTTTAGTTTTATTCCAGCCGTATAGCATTCCTTCCGGCTTTGTTGATAAAACTACAATCAAAACTGTTTTGTCTACCAACACCTCCCCTATGCTTCTTTAAAGCCAACATTTGTACAAAATGGCCCACTCTATAGACGGTTGTGAAAAGAATTCAATAAAACCTTTATAATAACATAATTTTTTTGAAAATGTTCTAGTGAAAGATGTTACGACCACTTGAGAACCTTCATAAAACCTATTGGCTGCCATGAAAACCAGAATGCCACTTCACTGTGAAATCGAGGTTGTTTTTTGTTGTTCTGCTTTGTTCGATTCTCTGCTCTTCTGATTCATTTAGCACTAAAAAAAAAGGTCTAGTGTTGCGGGAAATTTAGTTTTATAGCAAAATATCCAAAACAAATTGTGTTTTCTACAGCGTATTATGCTCCAAATTATATGCGCATTTATTTTTATGGTGAATATTGGCGCGATAAGATCCGAAAATTAATGCGCCTCGGAAATTATGCGAATTTACAACCACATAGATCGAATTTAAAAAAATACATTTGATAAATTAATCATGAATTTCCTGAAAAGTGCTTGGAATTGTATGAGATTATCTAAAAGAATGCCAAAATAAGTGTCCGATTGAAAATTTGATGCATTTATTTTTCCACATTTAAATTATTTCTTATATTTCAATAGGCGATTGGAAAATAATCACAGTTTTGCTATAAAGCCAATTTTTTTTCGCAATGACTATTATAAAACTATTTGATCTTATGGTGACTTCCTTCTTGTTTAATGCATTTACTGTAGGCAAAATGGTTTTAAAATGCCTTTTCAACTGCCCATAATAAGATAATATCAATGAATCCTAAAACGGCATTTCAATACAGCATTTTACGAGTTCATAAAGTCGAAATAAAACATTTGATAGGAGTAAAAGGAATTTGAGAAACGAGGTTTTAAGATCGTTGTAAACAAGCTGTGTGGGTTCTTATAAACCTGGCTAAAATATGAAACCTATTGGCACCTCTTGCACTCCATTATTTAATTTAACCATATATATACACAATATATTTTAAATTTTACACCATATTCTTATATACCAATTACATTCAATGTAAAATTAAAAAAATAAAAAAAGATGATTTTTACTTTTTAGTTCATATGGAAGCATGGAAGAATTTTGAAATGGATAATTCAGAGAACTTGGTTGGAAGTATGTCCAATAGAATTATCGAGGTTATCGAGCAAGTCGGAGGACCAACTGATTATTGAATTACAGAAAATATTTAAAAACTTGAATGTTTTAACATGTATTCATATTAAAAGTTAGTCCAGCTATTGAAAATCGCCACTAAATTTCCATCATATGCACTTCAGGAATAATATCGGTACCATTTAAATTTCCGAACCAAATTTGCCTTACCAAAAGGTGGCTGCCAACTGGATCACACACAAGCACCTTATTACGTTCCTCGTGGTTGCGCCTAATTGGTTGGCTACAATTTCAACACTGACTTTGTTAACCGGCTGCCTGCCTAGCCTGCATAACTAACGGCTTTACACCAGGGTACTTGCCACCACCGGCTGCTAGTACAACACTGGCTCCTCGCCACTTCTAATAGGTCCAAGACTGCTGAAAGTATGAAGCATTTGATTGTTGTAAAGCTATGTCCATTTAGAATCCGGAATAATAAAATCATCTGTATCTCGGTAACGGATTGACGTACAAATAAGTTTAATACATCAAAACAAAGGTAATTCACTGTACTTGAAGAAAAAATATCAATACAAATCATTTCTCTTCGTTTCTAATGAAAATTCGCACTTTCTTCTTTATTCCTCCCATCAAACGCTGCACACCTCCGGAGTCAACTTCCTTGGCACATTTGTTCCACATTTTGGTCATCTGTGTCGCGTCCCGAGCCGTTTTTCCACTTTTCTTAAGCTTCCGCTTCATTATTGCCCAAAATCTCTCGATGGGCCGGAACTGCGGGCAGTTGGGTGGATTTATGTTTTTATCGATGAAATCTACGTTATTATCGCGGTACCACTGGATGACTTCCCGGCTGTAGTGGCAACTCGCCAAATCTGGCCAAAACTTCACGGGACCTTTATGGGCTTTAATGAAAGGTAGTACGCGGTTTTTGAGGCATTCTTCCTTGTACAGCTTCGAGTCCATCGTCTTATTCGTCACGAACACTTTGGTCTTTGCTCCGCAGCTGCATATCCTTTGCCAAATCATCAGTTTTTTGGCAAATTTGTCCATAAAAGCAAACTTAAACTTCGCAGGAACATCTCCTCGTGCCGTCGCCATGTAGAATTTTTGGCCAGGAAGCTGTCCGAAATCCATTTTGACGTAGGTTTCATCGTCGATGAGCAGGCATCCTTGGTACTTCGTCAAAACCTGCTGGTACAATTTCCGAGCTCGAGTTTTGGTGACGAAACTTTGCTTCAACGTTCTGTTTGGTTGCTTGCTGGCTCGATAAGAACGATATCCTGCTCGCAAACGAATTCTTCGAACGGTACTGCGAGCAGCAGCGTATTTTTGTGCGATTTCATTATCTGATAGTCCAGGGTTTGCTCTTTGACGGTTCTCAACACCTTCTGGTTCAGCTTGCGGTCATATGTTCCACTACGACGCTTACCTTGAGGCACTCGATCCACGCTCTTTTGCTCCCTGAAACGTTTGAGCACATCATACACGGTTGATTTGGCGATTTTCAACGTTTTTGCGATTTTTATTGCGGACCACGTTGGATTATCAACGTGGGTGTGCAGAATTTTTCTCTCCTCTCGGCTTCCATCTGGAATAACTTTTGACTCACTGCACGAAACACCGTGAAATTTATACCACAGAAAGTGGGCGCCTAGGTAAACAAACCGCTGTAAAATAATTCTTGCAGCGGTCACTTTCCGTGCCGCTGCAACACAATAAGTGATTCCGGATTCTAACTGGACAGAACTTTACCCAAGTAACAATTTAAGTTTTATTCCAGCCGTATAGCATTCCTCCCGGCTTTGTTGATAAAACTACATTCAAAACTGTTTTGTCTACCAACACCTCCTCTATGCTTCTTTAAAGCCAAAATTTGTACAAAGTGGCCCACTCTATAGACGGTTGTGAAAACAATTTAATAAAACCTTTATAAGACCATAAAGATTTTGAAAATGTTCTAGTGATAGATGCTATGACCACTTGAGAACCTTCATAAAACCTATTGGCTGCCATGAAAACCAGCATACGGCCAAATGGCCACAGCTGTCAAACTTCACTGTGATATCGTGGTTGGTTTTTGTTGTTCTGCTTTGTTCGATTCTCTGCTCTTCTGATTCATTTAGCAGTAAATAATATCTGAGAAAAAAGGTCTGGTGTTGCGGGAAATTTTGTTTGATAGCAAAATATCCAAAACAAATTGAGTTTTTTACAGCGTATCATGCTCCAAATCATATACGCATTTAATTTTGTGGTGAATATTGGCACGATAAGAGCCGAAAATTAATGCGCCTCGGAAATTATGCGAGTTTACAACAACAAACACAAAATTAAAACAAATATATTCGATAAATTAATCATGAATTTCTTGAAAATTGATGGAATTCAATAAGGTTATCTAAAAAAATGCAGAAATTGGTCTCCGATCTACAGTTCATTTGCATTACATTTAAAATTTGGTGCATTTATTTTTCCACATTTCAATTATTTCTTATATTTCAATATGGCGATTGGAAAAAAAATCACAATTCTGCCATAAAGCCAAGTTATCTTCGCAATGACTACTTTAAAACTATTTGGTTATTTGGTGGCTTCCCTCAATGCCAATTTGCCGTTTAATGCATTTACTGGAGGCAAAATGGTTTTAAAATGCTTTTTCAACTGACCATAATAAGATAATATGAATGAGTCCTAAAACGGCATTTCAAAACAGCATTTTATGAGTTCATAAAGTCGAAATAAAACCTTTGATAGGAGTAAAAGGAATTTGAGAAAACGAGGTTTTAAGATCGTTTTAAACAAGCTGTGTAGGTTCTCATAAACCTGACTAAAATATGAAACCTATTGGCACCTCTTGGTGTCATAATAAAACCAAATTGATTTCTAGTGGCTTTGATAAAACCTTAATAAAACTTAATAAAGCAGGATGGTTTTGGCAATGTTACTTGGGTGTGTTTCCTCCACACCCCCACTCTTTATTATCCCCCCACAAACCACCCCCCCCCCCCCCCCCCCCCCCCCCCCCCCCCCCCCCCCCCCCCCCCACCCAACCCCCAAAAACCCAACCTCACACAAAAAAAGAAAAACAACCCCAAGGAAAAATACTCAATAAATCCTCACACCCACCCCCTATTCTTATACAACCCCCCCCAACCCAAAAACTATAAAAAAGGAAATTTTAACCGCCTTATCCTTTTAACTATACATAAAATTCAAACCGCTTTGTGCCGGCAACTTTAGTCTTGAAGAAATTATTTTAATACAATTCATATTTTTCAGGCACCATGTTGCGTGTACGCAACGGTGGCGCATCGCTGGACAAATTGACTTGCTCTGAACGAATGAAACAGAGTTAAACATGATTTGCGACTAATCTAGAACACGCATAATGATTTGGAAGGGCAAAGATGATCCAAAACCGTGCTGATATTATTCATTGAATGAGATTGGAAACATGCACACTTAGAAATTATGAATTTTAGACGAGACGTAATTCATGTTTGTAAAAAGTCGGGGAACGTAAAGTAAGATTTCGTGTAAAATTATGTCTCCTCAAACTGACACACACGCAATTCGACAAAAGATGTGTTTGATTGAATTTATTTTCTCATCTCTTTCATCACTTTGACATCTTCTGCTTTCTAACGTCCTCAAGGACATCGAATTCATGATGAGCTGTGAAAACTGGAGCCCCGAAAGCTGCCGGAAGTCTGCTTTTACATACGTCTCATCATCCATAACGAAGCAATGTGGTTTCGTCAACATCTGGGTGTGAAACTTCCGTGCACGTGTTTTACCTACCGTATTCTGCCGTTCATCGCGATTAGGCGCCTTTTGGACTTTGTACGTGTGTAGTTCTTCACGTTTTTTCGAATCTTGCACGAACGTTTTGTTAGATTCAGTTTCTTCGCCACATCTCGAACTGAACTGTTGGGATTCCTCTTGAAAGCTTGAACTACCCGCACGATGAGAAAGATCCGGATTTCGAGGTACGTGCGCAAAATTTCTTTGTGCCGCTGCTGTTCTTCCGACTCCATCTTCGCAACGATTGCACATCTGCTAGTGAAACTTACACAGCGTAAACAAATACACATTGAACTAATTTCACCCAAAATTTCAATAGAAAATACCCAACGGGTAAAAAGTTACAGCCATTTAAAAGTGGTGCAATTTGATTCTATACAAACTTTAAGCGTCGCCATGTTTCAGCTTGCAGTCTTTTGTGATCCTATGACTCGTAGAGGCGTGAGACAGAAACTTTTGAGGACGGTAGATCGGTCGCACCCTCCTCACAGGGTGTCAACTCACTATTTGAAGCCCTTTAGAACTTATTTCAGCTATAATTCCAGAACCAAAGGGTTGATTTCAAACTATTAAACAGTATTAAATGAAACTGTAGTACGTTTCATTTTGATGATTGTTTTGGAAATATCAGTTCAGTGGATGCTGAGAAGCACATGATTATTTCTTTTGATACGATATTTACGACTTAAAAAGGTCCTAGCTTAAAAAATCTCTAAGGATTAAATCCTACCAGAGATGACGGAGAACATGCCAAATCAATTGACGTTTGCCGTTTTAATAGTATTTTTTTAATTATAACGGTCAATTCAACCCCTTTCGCACAGTTCTTCATCGCCTTTAAACATTCTGTATGTAGATACGCCACATAAGTTCGATCAGGACGCAATTTCTTATGGTTTGAACTACCGTGAAGAAAAAGCATATTTATGCTTTCAACAGCAGTTCCAAATAAATCGGGAAACTTCGAACCACCCTATTATCTACACACCTGAAAATTGCCTCCAACTTCGTTAATTTTTATCGTTATCGTAATAGCTGAAATGCTCGGTAAAAATGTTTACAGGTTACTATTTTAATAAGCTTCCTCGAGCTCACGAGTTTGTGGTTGTGATAGTGATCGATAGCAACTACTCATGTTAATCACTTAAAACAATGAAAACCATCAAACCAGTGGCATCCTTTGCAGAAAATTAGGATCTTCCAGGAAAAAGAAAACAAAGCTTCTCATACTGAAATAGAAAAAAATGTGAATCATTCGTATTCGTGTGGTGCTCTTTCACTGCGTACCCAACACGTGTCGGCTGGATTTAACCAGCGGAATCCGAATACAAACAGAAATAGCCTGAAAACAAAGCGTCAAGTCAAGATATTCCACCGGATAGAGAGACAACATTCAGCCAACGATGATGGAACAGGCAGCAGAGAATTTTATCACTCAGAACGCTCGACCCCCCACCAACCGCTCCCGAAAACACAGCCTGCACACATTCCAAAACAGGGGCTACATAATCCTATTACGCTCTCTGCCTCTCGATCTCGAAGAGAGGTCCTCCATCCCGTTTAACCACTCGAATCATTTTGCCGTCGTCATCGTTTTCGACGTTGTTTTCCAATGCGGATATTACCAAATTCGAGGAAAAACCTCCGATTCGGAGCCATGCAAAGCGGGAATCGTTACTAATGAGACAATCGAATTTTAGTGGCCTGATTCAAAATCGCTGTCCATCGATGTTGGAGCACTCTAAGCGGTGTCGAGCTTTGGAAATTGGAAAATTCAACCGCATTTTAGAAGTTTTTTTTTCAGCATACCGTTGCAAATGAAGTGGAAGAATATTGCTTCACTGTGATTGGAGGATGCTGGCTAGACGTTTTGTTTTGTGCTGCTGTGAGGTCAAAAGCTAGAGGTCAACCGAACGCTCAAGCGTTCCCCCTGGCTACAAGAGGAGTTGTTTGATATTTGAGGTACCATGCGTCTCCATTCGTTTCTCTTCAGTTGCTTCAAGTATGTATGACAATAGACGAATCCAACTTGCAAAAAGAAGAATACACCGAGTGATTATTTTTTAGTCTGACAGCTCCCATGTTAAAGTATAGGTCGAAAATTTTAAAATGCTTCTAGAAAATTCAAATGAAATTCTAATTAAAAGCGGTTTGTTGTATGATGGAAGAAAAATCCAAAACTACTTAATAAAGACATTTTCAACAGAGTAAAAATAAAATATATAATAAAAAAAAAATAAAATAAATACTTTGTTCCTCCCTTCGGGATCAATCAACCATGACATCAGTGAAGATTTCTCGGAATTTATAATAGGAATCGGTGCACCTAGGTTTTATCTACGTACAGTATGCGTGATAATGTTGCACCATTAAGCAATGTTTTAAAAAATCCAACTCCTTCAATTACGACTTACATACGCTTCCGGAATGTACGGCAGATGCATCTTAATAATGTAGTCTGAATCCATTTCTCTCCAGGTCAAGGATGCCAGATAGTTTTTCCAAATGTCTGTAGGAAACATTGAAAAATGTCTGTATTTGTCTGTATTGAGGATTTTGTCAAAATTTACGTAAATAATATGGATAAGGAATGTATTTTAGCAAGAATTTGGGTGAGAAAAGCAAGTTAAGGAATGGAAAAATATGGTAAACTCATACTCTCTTATTCATTTATTTGTTCTCTTTTTCAACTGTCACAAACTTTCTGAAAATATCATATTTTTTAAGAATTCTTGGCCTATTCAAATGTACACATATTCTTAAGGTCGTTCTAATTTTGTAGCAGTTAACGCATGCCTTAAAAAAATGATTATTTTAACGATTATGCGTGCGATTATCCTGCCACCAGGTGGTGAATCCACCAGTGTATCGCCAATCGTAACAACCCTGTTGTGTACAGAACCAAATTGACAGCGTTATCAATCACCCAAATGGAGCGGCTGAAGGTGCTGGTTAAATACATCTTTTCGGCAAAGTGCGACGTTGTGTTCATAATGGATGACGAGAGCTTGACGTCAAATATATCTTCCATTCTAAGTTCACGAGGAAGGCCTTTCTGTAGCTGGCTTTCATGGCGCGCCATACTGATTATTTCAACGGAGTAAGATCGGGGCTGCATGACGGCCACATATCCTTCGCCCAAACCTGCTGATGTTCCTGCAACCACTTCTGAATGCGGTTTGAGGAATGGCATGGAGCCTACTTTGTTGCAATACAACATTTGGCTTCGGGCCATACTACTCTTTAATCCACGTAAGAACATACTTACTTAAAATCCCGATGTAAACCTCCGTGTTTACCTTCTGGAATTAACACCGATCAAACCACCATAACGCTAGTAGGATGCTTGGTCAGAGGCACGTTTCTATTCTCGTCGGCCACGTTTTTTTACCGGGGAGAACTAATATAGCGATCGATCGTGGAATTTGATACGGGATCGACGGTAAACATGCTCTCTTCGGTGAACAGGGTTACCGATTTTTTTTTGCTTGTGGAAGTTCAAGATTTTCTTACATCACTCGACCTGTAGCTCCAGGATGCGGTTGGTAATCATGTGAGTTTTTTCCGTGCCCTCGACTTCGCCCCGCAATCTTTCTTTAAGACCTTCTGTGCCGTAAAGTCGCTGATCCCGAACGCACTGAACTCGCACGAATCTTCCATTTGATGACAGCGATAACCCGTGGAATCCAAGCTGACCTCGGATGACCTGTGACCACCTTCACGGATAGTTGTCCTTTTGTTCAGGCCAAAATGTAGAGAAAAAATTTGCATCAGACGAACTTCGCACTGTAATTTTATTAATTAATAGGCTTAGGTTTTATAACAATTTTACTTACAACTTACATTTATGATTTTCTTTTTCAGCTTGAGATTGAACAAATTGTGATGAGGATGACTCCTACTGACCTATAACTAAACAATTGTTCTATCGCCTATACTTTCAAACTGATGATTATGAAAATAGGTTTACATAAAATTTTAATAGAAAACTAACTTTATAAGAATTCGCCCGAAATATAAGTTAATTTACTCCCAAATTAAACTTGTCTTCCCTTTCAACCAATGAATTGGAATTTACTTTTTCCTCCTTTTACCTTTCAACAATCTTCTATTAATCCCCGCTCAAGGGCAGTGTACACAGCAATCCCTAAGTTCAGCTAGGTTTGAAGTTGCTTCTCGTTGGCATTTTTTGGCAGGCTCGACGAAGATTCTGTGCCCAGCGGTGGTGGTAACACCTTTCTTTTCTCGGTCTAAGACCCTTTACACGGTTCACCGGGACACTTCCACGGTGATTGCAATGTCGACATACGAATATGAATTATAGCGTACGTGTACCCAATAAAAACAAGTCATTTTTTGCACAGGGTAAACGGGAACTCTGTGTACGATGGTGCAAACATTATCACGCATACAGTAGAAACTATTGAGATTCAAAGTAAGAGATATGAGAAAATACGATTCGACAATTTTGCAACGGTGTTTATTTTTTCACAGATGCTGATAACACCTGTTGCAAGGGAAAATCAAGCTGAACAATGCATTAGGTCCTAAGTAACAATGGAACACTCTCTTCGTCGACTTTTTCTTACGTGTATGTTAAAACATGTTCAAGTATTTTAAACACACAGTACGGTAATATAAAGTGTAATTAAGGATCCAATGCGTGAAAAACATCAGCAAATCGTTTAATAGATAAACTATTAACGAAACAAAAAATTGACGAAGAGAATATCTCAATGTTACTTAGGATCTAATGCATTGTTCAGCTTGAAATGTGCTCGAATTTGACAGCTCTCAATAGGGTACAGTTGGCTCAAAAATTTTGCGTATCCCTTACAACGAGGATCACGAGTAAAAACCACAGTTTATAATGAACAGTTGCACAAAGAATGAAGCCAACTCTACCTATTGATCTGTCAAATCGTCTAAAGGTTAGTATCGTGTTCAAACAAAATTTCTATTTCTATCTCAATCCCATGTTGAATTCAGCCTTGGTGAAAACACCAAACCGTTCTGCACGAGAGCCGAACTTGACTGCAAACACACCACCATGTGGCTTGATTTACCACTTCAGTTTCGTGCTTATAGATAAACCCGCAACGCAATGGACGCGACACGAGTGTACACGCTCGTGTTTCGCTTCAGACACCGTGTCTTTATTTTTGGGAAAACACCCGAGCCGAGTGGTTACGATCACAAGAAAGCTCTCAACATACACCCAGTATGACACTGGTTACCACGGATAGAGCACTGCTCGTCGGATGATTCTAAAAATTTGAAAATTTGACTTATAGGTTTGTTTTCCTGGCCGTTGGGTGACGGGCGCATAAGTTGATTGAGTTTAACAAGCACGGCATGGGTAGAAATAAAATAAATTAACCACGCGTGTATTCCGCAATCGGACACAATCGGAAACACTCGGCTGTGGTGTTTGCCGAATCCATCATACACGGTGTCTGAAGGCAAAACACGAGCACTGGCATTGGTGTTGCACCAACAGCGTGGCGTGTAAGTCTGGAAGCACGAAGTCAAAGTGGTGAATTTAATACACGCGCTAGCGTGGTAAAAATAGCTCGGCGTGCAGTGTAGTGTTTTTATTTTACTGGAGAAGAAAAGAAAAGAAAAGAAAAAACATTAGTGCAGCGGAACCCACCTGAAAAGAACGAAAAAAAAAAAAGAATTTAAAAAGTTACCACACAAAACAAAGGGAGCAGCTATTTTTTTTTAAGAAAAAAAAATTCACTCGATTATTGGGAAGAAGGCGGCAATGAATTAAAAAAGGGGGGGGGCCCCCGGGGAGTTGTTAAAATCCCCAACCCCCCCCCACCACACAAACGCGAGGTTAAAAAACCCCCCCGGGAAATATTACGAAAAAACCCCAAAAAGATATTGGGGTTACTACGGGGGGAGAAGCACCCCCAGGGCTGAAAAATTCGATAATCAAGGAACTAACTAACGACTTAAAAAGTAGAGAGATTACGGAATTTTGTTCAATATTACCAAGCGGAATTTTGACAATTGATCTACATGGAACGAAATGACACCTTTACTTAAGGTTAGTATTGTTTTCAAACAAAATTTCTTTTTCTATCTCAATCCCATCAAAACATGCCCAACGCTCAATTTAAACTACTTCTATTCAATTTCACAACCTGCCGTGCTCTTACGGACCTAATACCTTTCAAATCTTTCGTCCTAGCAGAAATTGCTGCCCAATCCAAGGGTTGCACGTTGATAAGAAGGATATTTCAAATTTCAAACATTATAATTGATTACGAGCATCTTGCAACAACAAAAAAAAACATGATTAGTTAAATGTATTCAGAATTGTTTTAACCTACTACGAGTTAGAGCCTCCAAATGATTTCATGAGATATCACAGATTAGTGAACCTGGAACATGTCACAGGTAATATCCATGCGGTAATGGACCTAGGAAATGTCCTGATAGATGAGCCCAAGCATCTGTCAGAAGTTCCCTAATGCGAAGTGGTTCTAGCTTATTGAACCAGCTGACATTCTACGCACTCCTTACCAAATTTCTCCACATCTGCGTCGATCCCAGGCCACCAGACAGCAGCACAAATCCTTCTCTTCATTTTCTCTCGACCAGGATGTCCAACGTGTGTCAGTACGAAGACAGTTTCCCTAAGCGTTTTGGGGACAACAATACGATCTTTCCTTAGGAGTACACTTCCCTCAAAAACCAACTCAGACTTAAACGGTACGTATTTTTTTAACATAACCACCCTCGTGTCATCTTGGAGCGTCCTTCTTATACCGTGTATTTAGGAATTCTCATCGGAACTCTGTATTATATCAGTCATACTCAAGGCTGCCGGTCTATTTACTTCGACGATTGAGCAAAGAACATCATCCGACGCTTTATCGAAAGTTTTCTCTACGAGCACTTTTGACAATCTGGATGTTGATTTCACCGGACACATGCTTGATACAATAGCGTTTATTCGGCATTGGTGCTTCGTTGAAAATGCCGACGGTAAACTCTAATCCTTTCAAGCACATCTGGAAGCGTTCCGTAGCCCACACGACAGCCAGGGCCTCCTTGTCCAAAATTAAATACTTCATTTCGGTTTTTGACAAGCTTTTGCTGGCAAAACTTACAGTACGTAGTTTTCCCCCAGAGCGTTGCAACAGTACTGCGCCCAGCCCATGGTCACTAGGGTCCGTGACAAGCGTGGTGGGATTATGGATACTATAGTAAGCCAGGTGCTGCGGATTTGACAGGGCTTTCTTCACGTGTTTCATTTCTCTTCTTCTGTCCACTGAAACTTCGTACCTTTGCGCATCATTTTCCGCAGAGGGGCGGACATCGTGGATAGGTTGGGAATAAACTTTCCCACGTAATTCACCTTTTTTGAACGGAAGTTGCTACGTACGATCTACGGTGGAGTGCAGATGGAAGACGGAACGTGGAGGTGTCGAATGAACCACGAATTGCACCAGTTGCTGGGAGAACCTCCCATCGTACACATCGCAAAAATCGGTCCACTACGATGGGCTGGGCATGTCGTAAGAATGTCGGACGACAGCCCTGTGAAAATGGTTCTCGAAAACAAACCGACAGGTACAAGAAGAAGAGGCGCGCAACGAGCAAGGTGGATCGACCAAGTAGAAGGCGACCTGCCGACTAGGGTGCCAAAAAAAATCGACTTTTCGAATTTCAAAAACGGGTAGTGCTCAAAAGTTTCGTCTCCTCAAAAAAAGTCCCCATGCAAAATTTGAGCTCAATCGGACTTCGTTAAGTGTTGGACCAAAGCGGTCAAAGTTTGACTTTTTTGAAACACGAAAAATTTCCCAAGGGGGGGGTACGTGAAAATTCCGAAATCGATTTTTTGTTTTTGATGCCAAATGTCTTAGAAATGCATGAAACGTCGAGATCTGGTGTTATCTCGAAAAAAAAATTTTTGAAAAAAATTGACTTTTTGGGACTTTTTTTTTTGAGGTGGAGGAGTGAAATGAATTTGATATGGAGGATTTGAATTCAATTGCTGAGATATCCATGGCAATAGTACTGAAACATGTCTTATATCATCGTTGGCAACTGCTAGCATATTATGTGATATTTCATTAGGGTGGTTCACTTGTTTTGCATTAGGGTGGTCCATTTTATAGAAAAATAAAAAAAATAAGATAATAGTATCAAAACATCTCTTATATAATCGTAAGCCATTATCAATATTAAATATATGATATTTCATTAGGATGGTTCATTTATTTTCCATTAGGGTGGTCCTTTGAGTTGGAAATTAAAAGCAACAAAATATTTCCAGCAAATTTACCAGTCAATATTTTTTGTATAGTTTGAAACCATGATTCTTTTTTGGCATACTACACTTCGTTAAGATATTTTTATTATGTTTTTTTTAATAGTTAACAAAAATGTGCCGTTACCAAAATATGGACAAAAATAAGGAAAAAAAACGATTTTTGATGTACCCAAATTATTACAATAGCTTGATAGGCGACTACGAAGTGCAACAAAAGTTTTTTGTTTATCTTTTCTAAAGAGGTTCTTGGCCTTGGACTGCTTCATTTCCGAGAAACACAAGTAGGTACGTTATAGGGGATCAAAACAAAAGTACGTTTCCTGCCGCTTGCTGTGGTATACGCGCTTCGGTAGTGACAACGTCTGCTTCGAATGCTTTTTGTTCTGAAGTGTTATCTACCCAAACAAAATATAAGCTACCCGTAGGCAACGAATACGTCCCAAGCGAGCAGTTTTGAAAGACTGAGTAGCCCGAGCAGAGCACAAAAGCATATGAATACCTAATTTTGATCTTGATAACTGGCCTTGGTATTAAAGAGCTCAGATTAAGAGGTAAAATACCTAAGCAAAATACCTAAGAATTGCAAGCAAAATGTCTCTAGAATAACTAAACTTGATATTCCGGATACCTGGATAAGTATCTGGTCACCTTAGAGGTATTATTTTAGTATTGTCTTACCTCAATTTGGTATTCGCATGACATTGTGGGAACAATTTTATGGTATTATCCTCAGGTATTTTACCTCTTAATCTGAGCTCATAAATACCAAGGCCAGTTATCAAGTTATTCGCTTCTGCTCGGGAGGTAATGAAATGGCCACACATTTGGTATATAAGGAATTGTTATTTTTAGTTTTACTCATTCAGTATTTTTATATTTGAACGAGGAACCGCGGTCTAGTCAACAGTTTTTTGTTTTTCAAAATGGAGGATATTCGGCTAGTTGGAAAATACCTACCTTTGTTCCCCGAATCTTCGAATTTGCCTACATACAACGAAGTTTTCCGGAAATTCATGTTTCATTTGCGAGCAGAGAAGCAAAAGACTAAACCAAGTGCACAATTAACAATACAAGCTTTGAAAGTATCATGGAATAAAAAGCATTTGAACCATTTGCTCGACGACAGGACAGTGCAACATAAAATCTTGCGGTACTACGAAACTTGGAAAATCTTGCAGAAGCGCAAGCTAAGAATGTCGGCGAGAGAAATTGAGAAGAGAAAGGATTTCTCTGATTCATTGCAGAACCTTTTCGATATCGGGAAGAGGTATAAACCGAAGAATAAAGTAGAAAGAAAAGCATATCGGTATTTGCAAGAACAACGAGAACTAACTCTTCCAACAACAAGTGAGTCTTTTCCAACGGCAACTATCTCGTGTAGTGATTTTGAGGAGGAAGAAACAGCAGAGGCGACAACAGAGACTAATCCACGAACAAGTGAGCAGGAAGAAGCAAGTCTACAGGAAAGAAAAAATTTAACTGCTAGTGATTTCGAGTCCTCATCTCAAACCCAGAGTGAGTCCGTTCCTTCTATCAGTACTATCGGCGAAGATTTTCAGATACCGGGTAAGTGTAAATTGAATTAATTTCAAATATGTTTTAAAATGTTTTTCGTGGTTAACAAACGATTGATTCTTAAATTTTCTTCTAGGTCCTTCCAAATCGTCTTCAACTTCTAAGTTACCATTAAAAAATGTCATTACTGTCGATGTGGCTGCTGCTTTGGACCGCTGCAAAGTGAGTGATCGAAATGCGGTATTTCTAATATCATCTATAGCGAAATCATTGGGGCACGACGTTTCAACATTAGTGTTAAACAAAGAGTCCATTAGGAATTCAAGAAAAAGAAATTCGTGTGCAAAAGCAGAACGAGCTGAGAGCAACATTTAAGCCACAGGTTAACTTAACAGTTCATTGGGATTCAAAACTGCTTCCTAGTATATTGTCGTCTAAAGCCACCCCCAAAACTGAACGATTGGCTATAGTTGTATCTGGTGAAGGCATCCGTAAGCTGTTAGCTGTTCCTCCCATCCAAAATTCAACAGGAATAGAACAAGCAGAAGCGGTGTACAATGCAGTTGTCGATTGGGATCTTGAAGACAGGTAATTTCTATTAGTTTCAATATTATTATTGATAATTTTTAAATTATACCGTTATTCCGTGTTTTAGGGTTATGTTTACATCATTTGATACCACTGCGTCAAACACTGGTCGAAAGAAAAGAGCGTGTCAACATCTTGACAAAATGTTTAAAAGATAGCTGATTGGACTTCCCTGTAGACATCACATACACGAGCTGTTAGTTGGCAAGGCATTCAAGGCACTACAATTTGAAACTGCACAATCTCCAAATGTTGAGATTTTTAAGCGGTTTCAGACGGAATGGCACCGTTTAGAAAAGAGCTCATACCATTCTGGTGTTAATGATGTATTCGTTAAATCATCAATAACAGCCAACGAGAGGGTGGATCTCTTGAATTTTTTGAGCGACAATTAAAAGAACAACATCACCGCGAAGATTATCGCGAAGTTATTCAACTTACGCTTATATTTTTGGGTGGAAAAATTAAAGAACATTTTAAAATTAGAGCTCCTGGTGCTTTCCATAATGCAAGATGGATGGCAAAAATTATTTATTCACTAAAAATGTTCCTTTACCGACACACTTTTGCGTTACCTAAGGCAACTCAACAACAGTTAGCACGATTTAATGTATTCATTGTAAAAGTATATTTGAAAAACTGGTTTCTGTCTACGTGTGCTGCAATGTCTGCAAACAATGACCTTAATTTGATAAAATCGCTGAATTGCCGGGCCTTACGCTTGGCCCCTGCCATCAGATTTTGTACAGCCACCTTGTCCACCTTCTTCGCCGCAGAAAGCCAGTTTGCCTTGAACTGCTGCTCGTCCTTAGCAGTTTTTTTGGTCTTCTTTAGGTTCCGCTTGACAATAGCCCAGTATTTCTCAATTGGGCGGAGCTCTGGCGTGTTGGGAGGGTTCTTGTCCTTGGGAATCACCTGCACGTTGTTGGCGGCGTACCACTCCATGGCTTTTTTTACCGTAATGGCAAGATGCCAAATCCGGCCAAAACAGTACGGAACAACCGTGTTTCTTCAGGAAAGGCAGCAGACGTTTATTCAAACACTCTTTCACGTAAATTTCTTGGTTGACAGTCCCGGAAGCTATGAAAATGCTGCTTTTCAAGCCACAGGTACAGATGGCTTGCCAAACCAGATATTTCTTTGCGAACTTTGACAGTTTCGTGTGCTTGAAAATATCTGCTACCTTTCCCTTTCCTTTTGCCGTATAAAACTCCTGTCCCGGAAGCTGCTTGTAGTCGGCTTTGACGTAGGTTTCGTCGTCCATTACCACGCAGTCAAACTTCGTATTTTGTTTATCATCGCGATTTGGAGTCACTACCTTCTTGTTAGTCGATAGTCCGGCTCGTTTTTTGGCTCGATGCACGGTTGTAGACGATACACCCAGCTTATTTGCGGCATCTCGGAGAGATAGGTTAGGGTTTCGCTTGAAACTACCGGCAACTCTCTTTGTCGTCTCAGCGGCTTCCGGTTTTCGATTTCCCCCCGATCCAGACTTCCTGGCTGTCGACAAACGTTCCTCAAACACTTTAATTACATTTGTAACGGTTGATTTGGCAACTTTTAGCGATTTTGCCAACTTTGCGTGCGAGTAGCTCGGATTTTCGCGATGCGCGAGCAAAATTTTGATACGCTGCTCTTCTTGCTTGGACGGCATTTTGACAACTGAAGAGTGAATTCCAAAATCAAAATAGGAGCAACATTCTACACACACACACCTTCAAAATGAGGGGTGTTCAGGTTTTTTAAATGCAAAATTGAAAGAAATACGTCAAGTTGATATTGACCAAATTTTGACCGTATCGCCCTTTACAAGCGTAACAAGTAACCTGTTAATAGTTTATTTCGGACACTTTTCTTTCCGTGTAGATTTCGAAATATTTCATGGAACGCTGAAACGTTTCACTTATATGACAGCTGAAACTCTATACTTCGTTTCGTAGTACAACATGTTTACGTTCTTGTTAAATTAAGTAAAATGGCGTCAAATCAAGTGGAAGTGCGCAAACGCATTTTGTACCAACGGCAGAAGAATACGAATTTATCGATACGCGATCTTGCCAAGAAACTAAAACTACCGATAAGTACCGTGTTTTTTCCACAGCGCTTGGCTGTAGATCGGAAGGTTGGAAGTGGAACAAATTGAAAAGTATGCTCCCAACAAATGAACAAGAAGGTGGTAGCCATTATTGAGAAAAATCCCAATCTTTCGGTGCAAACTGTGGCTCGCAAAGTTGGGAAGTCAAAATCATACGTACAAAAAGTAAAGCAGAGGCAAGGGCTCAAGGCATGCAAAGTTAAAAAGGTACCCAACCGTGTTGACAAGCAAAATTTCACTGCAAAAAGTCGTGCTAAGGAGCTTTACATCAATTTTTTGCAAACATTTTCTTGTAGCATAATGGACGACGAAACATACATCGAGTACGCAACGTACTCGAAGACTTTAAACAGCTTCCGGGTCTGAGTTTTTATACCGCAATGCAAAGGAACGCCGGTGCCGCGAAATTCCGGACAAAGAAGACCTCCAAATTCCAGAAGAAGTATTTGATTTGGCAGGCCATATGTAGTTGTGGTCGAAAATCTAAAAGTTTCGTCTCTAACGGCACTATCAATAAGGATGTGTACGAGAAAGAAAGTCTGCAAAAGCAATTGCTACCGTTTATCAGAAAGCCACGACTCTCCAATTCTGTTTTGGCCTGATTTGGCCTCTCGTCACTATGCGAAATCCGTCCTGGAATGGTATAAGGTACAAGAGGTTAAAACCGTGCCAAAACAGCCAATTCACCAAACTGTCCAGAACTTCGCACAATAGAGAAGTACTGGGCTCTAGTTAAGCGGAAACTCTTCGAAACTAAGAAGAAAGCAAATGGTACCGATGATTTTAAGAGAAGATGGAGAATCGTCACGGCGGGCGTATCTGAGGATACCGTACGGAACCTGATGGCGGGGGTACCACAGAAAGTTCGAGAATTTTACAGAATGAAAGATTCACATCGTAATCAACTGTTTCTTATGGAGATATAACTCTTTTATTGTGAAATAAACAATCGGTTTTGTTGAATTATGTGTAAATTATTTTTGCTGCTATTATTTTGGTGTCCGAAATTTAACGTGGACAGGCTTTATCATGGATGTTTCTGATCGCATTGATATAATGTCTAAAGGCGTTCTGAGTTGTTTCATAGGAAATTCATTGAGCTTTTTGTATAAAATATTTTCAAGAATGAACAATCACGAATAACATTCCAAAAAGGAAAAAAAAACATGGATGGTATGCTACTTTGTAATAGCTATAACTCGAAAACGGTCAAACTGAGAAAAAAGTTAGGCAAATTAAAAGTTCTTTCGTAAAACATAATTTTATCAAAAAGTTATGCAACTGTTGAACATTTTGCGAAAATGCTCTTTGTTTGGAATAATTGTAACTCCTGCGATAATTTTCTCTCTATTATATCGTTAAGGAAAAAATGTTTTGAATAGTGTTCTATAACATATCCAAGAATAACATTATTTTAAAACACCGTTTTTAGTAAAAATTAATTTTAAATTTTTTTTCTTAAATAAATAATTGAAAAGTTTTTTTTTACAGTGCATTCATTTTTTTTTGAATAGTCCGTTTCATTATCTATAACATTACTGAAAACGCCAAATCGATCAAACAAACCATTCTCGAGCTAAAATTTTGTTTAGACAAACCAGCCATTTTGTTACATGCTCTTCTCAAAAGCTGGTCGAGATCGAAAATTATTAACTGATGATGCCAAATGGCATGTACAGTCATAAAGAACGTTTATGCAAAGTTTCAACGAAATCAAAAAATCCAAAGAAAACACGATTTGCGAATCGCTATGGAACAGCTCAAGGTTAAAAAAAATTGTAAAAGCCCGGGAAGGCATCGGAAAGCACCGGCACCACCACCACCAGTGGCTTTTCCACCCCCCGGGAAGGGAACGAAGAAGGATAAAAATTAGTAAAAAAAAGTTGATGCCACCAACAAGCAAAACAAGTAATTACTACTTCTCTTCCCCCAATAATCTCCCCAAAAAAACTCCTCGATCGCTCACCTGGCCACGTCCATGCAACCGTTGGCGATAGGGAGGATTTGGTATCTACCTTAAAAAGACACGGGGAACCCACGTAGCCTTCAGTAGATATCAAAGGAAAAGGGAAATGATTAGTCGGAGAGAATAGTTATAGAATGCCCTGTATGGCGTACAGAACAAAAAATATGTATATGGTCGTTGGGAGCATCGAGTCTAATAAGATTAAGTGATGCTCCATTTTTTCTCCAAACGGTTGAGACATAAACATTAACTTTAGTCCTAGCCCTATACGGCTTATGGTTATAGCGCCATTACTCGCTCTCTGAAATGAGAAAAATATCTAAGTACGGGTATTGAAAAAGAACTTATCAGATTTCTCGGACTGCAGAAACAACATTGCATTACCTTGACATATTGTCAATTTAGGTTTCTTCTCTATATTTTAGAAATTTGCTCTGTACAAATAATAGAACATTTGATCGATTGAAATTGTGAAACTTGAAGAATTTCCACAAATTCTAGCTGTTTCAAGAAATCGCAAACATTTAAAGATAGGAGAGGTTCATGGTGTGAGCTGGACACAAACCTTCCATCACAATAAGTAGCAGTAACTTGTTTATGTATAAATCGCTTTCTTAGAAGTTTCTTTAACTAATTTAGGACAAACACGGCACTTGGAATGAACATAGTGATTGTATAGAAGGGATTAATTTCAGAGTTTTCTAAATTATTCTTATTTCGATTGCTTATGAAAAGCTATTTGGGAAGTAATAACTATCCGACCTGGATTCAGAGTAGATAAGCATGAAAACATCTATTGCCCACCACGCAGAGACGAATCGGGAAAATGGGAAAAATGAATTTCTGCCTGTCTGTCTGTCTGTCTGTCTGTCTGTCTGTCTGTCTGTCTGTCTGTCTGTCTGTCTGTCTGTCTGTCTGTCTGTCTGTCTGTCTGTCTGTCTGTCTGTCTGTCTGTCTGTCTGTCTGTCTGTCTGTCTGTCTGTCTGTCTGTCTGTCTGTCTGTCTGTCTGTCTGTCTGTCTGTCTGTCTGTCTGTCTGTCTGTCTGTCTGTCTGTCTGTCTGTCTGTCTGTCTGTCTGTCTGTCTGTCTGTCTGTCTGTCTGTCTGTCTGTCTGTCTGTCTGTCTGTCTGTCTGTCTGTCTGTCTGTCTGTCTGTCTGTCTGTCTGTCTGTCTGTCTGTCTGTCTGTCTGTCTGTCTGTCTGTCTGTCTGTCTGTCTGTCTGTCTGTCTGTCTGTCTGTCTGTCTGTCTGTCTGTCTGTCTGTCTGTCTGTCTGTCTGTCTGTCTGTCTGTCTGTCTGTCTGTCTGAAGCTTATAGAATCGAAAACTACTGAACCGATCGGCGTGAAATTTTGTAAGAAGGGATATTTGAGGCTGGGTTCTTTTGACAGTAAAAGACCCCTCCCATCTCTGGAAGGGGGAGGGGCTATCATACAAATGAAAAAAAAATTTCTGCATAACTTGAGAACTAATCAAGCAAATGGAACCAAATTTGGTATGTTTAGGTTTTTGACGGCAAGAAATATTTCTCTTCTGGAAGGGGGGGGGGGGGGGTCTCACATACAAAATGAAACACAAATTTCTGCATAACTCAAGAAAAAATCAAGCAAATGGAATCAAATTTGGCATGTGGAGGTTTTTGAAGGAGAAACATATTTTCATAGTGGTTTGAGACCCCTCTGAAGGAGGGAAAGGGGGGAGGCTTCCATACAAATGAAACAAAAATTTGCATAACTCGATAACAAATCAAGCAAATGGTACCAAATTTGGGAAGTGGAGATTTTTGATGGCAACAAATTCTATGTTGGTTTGAGACCCCTCCGCCTTCTGAAAGAGGGGGGTTCCCATACAAATGAAACACAAATTTCAGCATTACTTTAGAACTAATCAAGCAAATGGTACCAAATTTGGCATGTGGATGTTTTTGAAAGCAAGAAATGTTTCTATGGTTTCTAGTTTGAGGCCCCTCCCTCCTCTGTAAGGGGGGCTCCTCTGTAAGGGAGGCTTCCATATAAATGAAACCGAAGTTTCTGCATAAAAAAGGAACCACCCCCACCCCAAAAAAAAAAAAAAACAAAAAAAAAAAAAAAAAAAAAAAAAAAAAAAAAAAAGAACCCCCAACAAAGAAACACAAATTTAAACCATACAGACAAATCCTCCCCTTACAAAATTTTATCGGGTTTTGACCGAGTAGTTCTTATGATGAATAACTGGATTTAATCACCGTGAACGTGTACTATTTGTTTTTGTTGGTTTTTATCGGTGACGTAGAAAATTAAAACAGCTTTATATTTGCGTAACGCGTTTCGGCCTACTTTTCTTCAGCCATCATCAGACGCCTAGAACAATTCTTTATTATTTTAAGTCTACTTTACAGAATATTTGTCACTTACAGAATGCTGGTTGCTACCTCACTACTTGTTACGTCAAACTATACTAGTATTTTTCCCCCATCTAACCCCCTTTTTAAACAAGTTATGGTGCGCTCCCCACCCATCATTTACGTCATCGTGTTTTGTCTTCGTGTTTCGTCATTGGTGTCGTTCATTCCATCGCTCTCTCGTGTGCGTGGTTCACTACGTAGTCGAGCCAATAGTCCATTGTACGTAGAGTTGAAGTTGCCACATTCACGTTGTAGATTCACTGTCTGTTTTTCTCCCTGCTTCTTAATGTGGAATACCTCCGCGATCATCCTTACTCCCGGGTTCTCGATCCGTTCCAGTACAGTAGTTTTTTTGTAGTTGAATATGTGTCCTTCCTCCATCGTGTGAACGGCTAAGCCTGATCTTGGATTCCTTTTTTTGGCATCGTTTTTGTGTTCCGCAATCCTCACTTCCAGCATACGTTTCGTCTGTCCTATGTATACTTTGCCATCGTCGGTACCACACGGTATCGAGTATACCACGTTCTTCTGTTTTCCTGGTGGAATTGGGTCTTTCATTTTGCTGAATATTTTGTGTTTTATTTTGTTTTGTGGTCGAGAAGCTAGGATTATATTATTGTTATGCAATATTTTCCGTAGCTTTTCACTCAGGCATGGTACGTACGGCGTTGAAACATATTTCATAGATTGATCGGGTACACGTTCTGGCTCCAGTGTATTGTAGAGTTTATGCACGCGTTGTTTTTTAACTCTGTTTACGAACCATCGTGGGTAGTTGTTTGTTGTTAAGATGTCCGTTGCTTGTTTTAGTGCCTCTTCACGTTTGCTTCCCTCTGTTAGCTTAATTGCACGATCGATTAAGGCAATTGCCGTATTTTGTTTATGTTGAAATGGGCTCTTTGAGGCGAAATCTAAGTATCTTCCCGTAGGCTGTTTTGGTAACCACGTCGTTGTGATACTGTTGTTTTCGCGTTCCAACATCAAGTCGAGAAATTTAATTTTCCCACCCATTTCATCTTCGATCGTGAATTTCAGTCGTTCATGAAAACTATTAAACATGCTGGCGATCGTCTGAATATGTTCCATTTTCGCTACACACAAACAGTCGTCTACATAGCGTTTGTAAACCTTCATGTATACTTGCTTTACTTCCAGTCTTGACATGCATTCCTGTTCCAGTTTTTCCATGACGACATTAGCTATCACTGGTGAAAGTGGTGATCCCATCGGGACGCCAAACGTCTGTCCATACACCGTGCCTTGGTAAACGAAAAATGTTGAGTCGAGGACCACCTTCACTGCCTTTACGAAACTATTCATGTCGATGTTCGTGTGTAGTTCCACTTCAGGCCACCTTTCAACCAAACACTCAATAGCGAAGTCCACCGGTACATTTGTGTACAGAGACACCACATCCAACGAGAACATAACCTCTCCTTCGCTCGTCTGAGTTCCTGTTATTTCTTTCGCAAAGTCGAAGCTGTTCCGTACGTGAGACTTTGTGTTTCCTACAACGTTACCTAGTATGTCGGATAGATACCTGGCCATGTTGTATGTTGCAGATCCAATCGTCGATACTACTGGTCTTAGCGGTCTATTGTTTTTGTGTATCTTTGGTAAACCATATATCCGTGGTGGGTTGCAGCTCGACTCTTTCAGTTTCCTTTGTGTATGGAAGTCCAAAAAATTTTTTTTTTTTTTATTTTTTTTTTGTTTTTTTTTTTTTTTTTTCTCTTCTTCCCCCCTCCAACACGCCCTTTTTTTTTGTTTTTTTTTTTTCCCAATATTTTTTTCTTTCTTTTTCCCCGTTCCTTTCCTCCCCGGTTTATTCTTCTTTTAGAATTTTTGACTTAACCGGACATCTTTTTGGATCCACTCATCTGGCAGGTGGCGCGGTTGTCGATGATAATTGATGTGGTTCGAGAATCCTCCCGTCTGAAAAGGGGAAGAAGCTCCCATATAAATGAAACACAAATTTGTGCATAACTCGAGAACTAATCAAGAAAATGGAACCAAATTTGGCATGTGGGGGTTTTTTCGAGACAAGAAATGTTTCTATGGTAGTCTGAGACCCCTCCCCTATCAGGAAAGGATGGCTCTAATACAAATGAAACAAATTTTTTTTGCATAACTCGAGAACTAATCATAACAAATGGAACCTAATTTGGCATGTGGAGGTTTTTGAAGGCATGAAATGTTCCCATTGTGATTAGAGACCCCTCCCTCTTTGAAAGTGGGGGAGGGGGCTCTCATACAAATGAAACACAAATCTTAACCAAACATTTAACTGTTACGAAAATTTGTATGCCGGGGTTTTCGGGGCCAGAGAATGTTCTTATGATGGTTCGAGACTCCTTACCCGTCTGGAAGGGGGGGAGGGGACTCCCATACAAATGAAACAAAAATTTCTGCAAAATTTGTCATGTGGAGGTTTTTGAAGGCAAGAAATGTTTCCACGGTACTTCGAGACTCCTCCTCTCTTTGTAAATGTGGGGGGGGGGGGGGGGTTCTCATACAAATGAAACATAAATTTTCACCAAACATGAGAACTATCCTTACTGTTATGAAAATTTGTATGCAGGAGTTTTTGAGACCGGAGAAAGTTCTAATGATGGTTTGAGACTCCTTCCCCATCTGGAAGGGGTGGGCTCCCATACAAATGAAACACAAATTTGTGCATAACTCGAGAACTAATAAAGCAACTGGAACCAAATTTGGCAAGTGGGAGTTTTGGAGGCAGGATTTTTTTATATGGTGGTTCGATACTCCTTTCCTCTCCGGGGGGGGGGGGGGAGATCTCGCATACAAATGAAACAGAATATTCAACCAAACATTAGAATTATCCAGGCAACTAAAACACAAAATCTGTATTTCGTGGAGAAAGCAACATGTTCTGATAGAAGTTTGAACCCCTTTTTAGTCAAGAATGGGGGATGTTTGAGTTACTTTCAGTGCTACATATGCACAAGAAGTTGATCTAAGATTATACAAGAGAAAATGACGTTCAAACTGACAGGATACGGCGTAGTTCGAAGATAAATGTTTTGTCAATGAAATGCTTCTACACAGAAAGAAAAGCTATGGTAGAAACTAAAGATCTGAGGGTATAATTAAAAATACACACCTACGTTTAATTTTGCAGAAATTACACACATTAGCAAACGAAAATATTGAAGCATAACTCATTTCTAAAAAACAACATAAAACCGCCAGTTCTATTGTATTTTCATTCATTTAGTGCAAGCGTAGCAAGGTTTGCACCGGGTTCAGCTAGTATGTATATAAAAATGAATTTCCGTCTGACCCTTAAAGACTCGGAAACTACTGAACCGATCGGCGTGAAAATGTGTATGGGGGGGGTTTTTTGGGCTGAGGAAGGTTCTTATGATTATATGAGACCCCTGCCCTTTCTTGAACGTGGGGGGGGGACTCTCTTACAATTGAAACAAAAATTTCTGCATAACTCGAGAACGAATCAAGCAAATGGAAACAAATTTGGCATGTGGATGGTTTTGAAGGCAATGTTTGTATGGTGGTTTAAGACCCCTCCCTCATCTGTAAGCGGAGGCTCCCATACAAATGAAACACAAATTTCAACCAACCATGAGAATTATCCAGGTTACTAAAACACAAAACGTGTATTTCTTGGGTAAGAGGCATGTGATAGAAGCTTAGTCAAGGAAAAAACTCATCGCAAAAAACCACAATAAACGTGCCAGTTCTATTACATTTTCATTCATTTAGTTGCAATCGGAGTAGCGCTCACACCGGGTTCAGCTGGCAATAAATAAATAAAACCTATAGATATATATATTCATTAGAAATCTGTAGCTAATTTGATTGTCTATGTTGGCGATTTGTTTCAGTTTGATTTCTTCTCTTGGAAATTTCACCGAATAGTAAAACATTTGATCAGAGATTGCATCTTTATACCACAGTACATCATTTTCTAACACTTCCAGAGTGACTTATCACTGAGAATATTCTGGAACCATCAACCAAGCAGTACTAAATACATCTTATTATGGAGTTCAAATTAGACAGGAATAAAACAGTAAGATTTTAGGTAAATAGGTGGATACGGAAAAATACTTAGCTTATCGATGTGATGATCATCGGGGATGCAAAATTGTTACTCTTGCAGGCAGTAGTCACAAACACTAATGTAACTCGGATTCATCTAAAAGTTCAATGCACTTTTCAAAATCACACTGATCTGGCCCATCCTACTATCACGTAAACCCAGTAAATTAATCCTTTTTCCACCAGACACTTCCGAAAGCTTGAAAACCAACTCGTACGCAGCCGTGCAAAATAGCAAAGAAAATTCAGACAAAACAGCAACCGATCGTCTCACAACACATCAATTTACACTCAGTAAGAAGAGAACTGAATTCCTTCACTAAAATCTATCGATTTTCATATTTCTGAAGAGCGATAAAAAAATGCCACCGAGAAATCAAACTTGACGTCCGTCCACATGCAAAGCCTACCTCGGTCCTCCAGCCTGGGAAGCATCCTTAGGAAGTCTAAAAACCAAAATTGATCAAAATAATAATTCAATTTACAACAAGCTTTCCGAAGCAAGCGTTTAATTTTAATCAGTGATTTTTAGAGCCATTTAATATACAAGTGTTCACAGAGTTAAGTATAATTTTCGCAATGAAAATGCACGCGTAAATATCAATTCCAACCGATGAAGCCGAAATCCCAACAAGCAACTCTTGTGTAACAAAGTCACATTAACAAAATTAATGTCACAATTACGATGTACAAAAGTAGACCCATGGGGAAGAGGATGAATATAATTCAACTGCACTCGGTTATTTTGTTTTATTTTTTGGGGGAGGAAGTTTGTGATAAATGGGTTTCATTGACATAAAATCCCGGGTAAAACCACCAAGTAAATTTGAATTACGTTAATTAACAGAGCTAATAGACCGATCCATTGTCCGGATGGATGTTGACAATCCTGATGTCCTCCGGTAAAAGTTTGGACATTGGCCACCAATGTTAAATTATCCCCTTCAGGGGAAAGAATAATCATAGTTCCAATAATATCCACACGCATTCAAAAAAATGATACCAAAATGACTGACGCAAGGGCCCCTCAGTTGTCCCCAAGCGAATTCACTTGGCGTGTTGCGTAAAAAAAACCCCCATCGAACTCATTTCCCACCCACTGCATGATCCATTTTTCGGGTCAATTTACCCAAATTGGTTTCGCTTTCTGGATGGTCGGGCACATTGCCCATATCTCCGTTGGACGTTATTTGTAATATAATCACCATATTACACAATGAAAATTAATGCCCCCAACCGGTCCGGCAGTAGTGTGGCAGCGAACAATAACAATAACAGTGACGACGATGACAACGACGACACAAGCGCCTAGACCAGAACCAAATCCCACTTGCTTTGCACTTTTTCCGAGTGGATCAGGCAGCGAGATCAACATGCATAATAATGCCATAAAAATGACGGAGAACGTCCGTGGGGTGGGGCACATATGGGCGGAAAACGACAGAAAGTGCATAACGTTTTGTGCACTTATTGCAACTCTGTGTTTGTGCCAGTAACAAAGGAAGCGATGATCCATCCAGCTACCTACATGGGTCCTCTCACCCACGTGGGGTGCGGGCGGGTTGTTGCCCCGGGTTACGGACGCCGACGGATGGCATGCTTTTTTAACACTGTCGTGTATGGCGTGTGTGTGTGTATATTATCATAAAATCGATAAACATGACCATTAAAATTTTACGTTGAATCGAGGCAACGATAGTCGACAAAGTTTCGCTGCTGCTGCCATGTTCGGCTTATCTGGTGTATTTGCTTGTTTTATGGTTTAAGTTATTAAATTTTAATTCTGCCAGATGCGGTCCAACTTCAGTGGATTTTAACGCCAGCCCACTACTGGGCGGTGAGGTGAGGTGAGGCGAAATCCTTGAAGTGTGAATTTAACTGGCAGCGGTGAACTTTGATTGCGCTTGATCAGTTTCAATTAGACATCGATTTTTTCGAGTTAAATTATGCGCCATTCGCCTTGATCGTGGCAAGCTGCGGGCGATGAAATGTCAACCGGTGCTGTAACTATCCCGCGAAGTTACGAACCAACAAACAGGTAATTCGATTGGATTCGGAGGCTACAGCGCTGAAACCTATCGTCCATTCCGATAAACAAAAGAGTCCGTTTTTTTCGGCAGCCGCTCTGTATCGATTCCTGGAACATTTACCGCAAATTGTCACACCTGATGATCAACATAAATAGCCTTCGCCGAACGGCAGGAAGTGGGTGCCGAGAAATTGAATTATTTACGCAAATAGGTGTAGTTTGTGCTGAGTATAAAGGGGACGCACAACACCGAATCGGAGAGATCCGGAGAGAGAATTTCGGCTTGTTTGGATCCGGTTGGCTATTTTTATCACAAACACCCTCTCCGCTGCCGACCGAGCCGCCCAAAGGTAATTTGATAAATTATATCCTCACTCCCATGGGCCTTCTTTTGGATATTGCACATGTGACATTATTGTTGTTGTTGTTGTTTTCGTTGTTGTTGTTATTTTTGTTGTTGGTGTTGTTGTTGTTGTTGTTGTTGTTGTTGTTGTGCTAGTACCACAGATGATTTGTGATGGTGGTGGGAATGTTGTTCAAATTTGGTTGAAACGTTATTTATATGCGCATATTTATTGAAACAATGTTTTGATATTTACATTGTTGGGAACATCATACTAATTTCAACAAAGGTAGTTCAGTTCTACTCGTATTTTTAAAGATGTTCTTTTCATTCTACAATAGCACGTTTACAGTGGGTTTCCTACAAAATATTATTGACTTTAGTAATAAAAATAGTGACCAAATAGTTACTTGAAAGCAACAAAAAAGTGACGAATAAAGGGTGTTCCGATCAAAATTTGGTCAAACAGTAATGTGTGTTCAAGTTCAGTTAATACAGAATACAGGAGAAAAATTCAACTGAGCTTCCTTTTTACCGAATGCGAATTGCCGGGTTTTTCGTTTAACACCTGCCATAAGATTTTGTACAGTCTCCTTGTCCAGTTTGCCTTTGCCAGTTTGCCTTGAACTGTTTCCCGCTCACAACAGCTTTTTAAGTCTGCTTAAGGTTCCGCTTGGCGATGGCCCAATATTGTTCGATTGGGCGGAGCTCTGGTGTGTTGGGAGGGTTCTTGTCCTTGGGCATCACTTGAACGCTAGTGGCAGCATACCAGTCCAAGGCCTTTTTTCCGTAATGGCAAGATGCCAAATGGGCTTCAAATGGTGAGTTGACAACTTCGAAGGAGGGTGCGACCGACCTCCGGTCCTCACAAGTTCCTACCTCACGCCTCCACGAGTCATATGATCACAAAAGACTGCCAGCTGAAACATGGAGACGCTGGTTGGCGTCGCCTGGGCAATGTTGTCAATCTGACAATAGCGAAGTGAGGGGGTGCGACTGAAGATCGTGTACCTTTAAATCATATTGTAGATTTCCCATTCTCATTTTATCAATAATTTCAGCACGCCTTGGAATCATTTTTGCATTCCAAAACCGTGTAGGACCCTGGAGCAACATGCCAAGCATAAAAGGCTCAATTTATTTTTCATAAGATTAAAAAATTCGAAAAAAGAATTAACAAAATTCATAAAAGGCTGGCATGTGCTTATAAGCAGTAAGGAGTGTATCGAATAAAAGCTTTCTCACATACATTTGCGTTGTACGCATGTATTTGTGATGGTTTTTTATGCTCTGAACACTGCATGCTGTGCGTTTGACTGTCAGCTTTCTTTTGTTTACTTGCTTGTGCGGTTCAAATTCTGCGTTTTCAAAATGTCGCGTATTGAAAAGGAAGTGAAAATTAAGGTTCTGGACACATGGCTAAGTGAGAAGGGTATTACTATGCGAAAATTGGCGAAGCGGTTTGGAATTCATCATGCGAGTGTTAAAACCACCATTAATAAGTTTGGGGAACACTATTCTTTGGATGAGCTACCAGGAAGAGGCAGAAAACCCGGTTCTTCCAACCCGAAACTGGAGCAGAAAGTGGTATCTCTAATCATGAAGAACAAATCAATGTCAATACGTGATTTGGCCAAAAAAGCAGGAACGAGTGTCGGAATGATCCAGCGTATCAAGAGGCGAAACCACTTGAAGACCTACAAGAAGCAGAAAATCTCGAAACAAAGTGCAGAACAGAAGAAGCGAGCAGCAACAAGGGCCCGGAAATTGTATTCGCGTATTTTGCAGCGTCCGGATGCATGCGTTTTGATGGACGATGAGACCTATGTAAAGGAGGACTCAAAAACCCTTCCAGGTCCACAATACTTTACTGCCGTCGTTGGGGAGGATGTGAGCGATGCGGACAGGTCGATTCAAGTGGAGAAATTCGGTCGAAAGGTACTGGTATGGCAAGTAATATGTTCCTGTGGTTTGAAGTCAACCATTTTTTACACTACCGGAACTATAAATGCGGAAATCTATCGATCTAAGTGTCTCCAGAAGAGATTGTTGCCTTTATATAAGAAGCATAGTACACCTCCACTGTTTTGGCCGGATTTAGCGTCGGCTCACTATGCCAAAACCACTCTCAATTGGCTTGCGGAAAAGGGTATAGATTTCGTTGAGAAAAATATCAATCCACCAAATTGCCCTCAGCTTCGACCCATCGAACGTTACTGGGCAATCGTGAAGAGGGTCTTCAAGAAGACTGGTAAGGCAGCTGGGAACATGCAGGAGTTCAAAAAAATTTGGGCTCAAGCGTCCAAAAAATGCGATGCAACACTTGTCCGGAACTTGATGAAGAGCATTCGATCCAAAGTTCGAAAATTCGTGAAGGAATAACTTAAATTTCATCCGGTCTTCATTATGTTCAAGTTTAACCTCGTACAATAAAGGATCAATTTTTTGTATGAATAAAATATCGGTTTTCAACATAATTTGAAAGAAAGTTTGTGGATAGCTTATTTTCGATACACTCCTTATAGGATTATATTTAAATATTTTGTTTAGTGGTTTTATTATTAAATAAGCCATTTATTTCAGAAATCATCAAACTGGACTCTTCGATTACTCCAATTGCTATCTTTGAAATGTTACTAGAACAGTATGAAGTAAAAATACTACAACATGTCTTATAAAGTAATATTTTTTATTGAAATTTCATCTTCAATGTTTGGAATGATCTATACTGTTTCAGCTTTTCCAAGACTAGGAAGACATTAATACATATCTAATTTTTATTTATTTTTCAGTAACAATCCATTGGATGGCAGGAGGTCAACGGAGTCGGTGATAGGCTTTTGCAATTATTATTGAATGTATTTTTCATTATCGTTTTGCAAATGAACATTTTACCAAATTCGAGCGGATATAATTCATACAGCGCTGTATTCATTTAGCTTGTGTCTGATTTTACAGTCATTACTTTATCATTACTCACAATATTATTATATTTGATAATTGAGGTTTTATTGATGTTACTTCATAGATGAGGTTATCAAATCAGCATCAAGCAGCAAATAGTGACCAGTAAATAAGAGTAAAATAAAATGATTAAATTTCAATAGATGTAACAAACTTTTTCAGGATACCTCAAACCGAGATTTTAGTGAATTGCTGCTATCGCTGAAAACGAACGAAAACGTTCTTAAGCACGAACCACAGAACTTTACCCTTTAACACTATACAACATTTCTCGCATTTCAGGATCAACCGAACGAAGATCATATATAATAGATAGAATAGATATACATATTTCATGGGAATGGGAGGGACCATCAGGGCACCCGATTGAAGCAATCTGGATGGGGAGGGTGAAAATGCCTCACCATTGCTAACAGTTTGTGAATAGAGGGCGGGCTCCTCTCCCCGCCCATTGGGGCCTCCTCATGTGAAATAGCTTGCTCTTTTGACCAATTGTTCAATCTTGTTGTTGGAAGGTGATTCTTTATATCCCTCAGGGTGGCCACACAATCTTAATTTAAAAATTCCCGCATTTTCCCCGCATTTTTGCCTAATTTTCCCGACTGGGAAAATGAGTGAATATAAGTTGGAATTTTAGATATTTTTGCAGTTTTCGAGGAAATTGTTCAATCTGGAATGCTTCTGACTTGTTTCAATTAGGCAAAATGACGGATAACAGCGGCAAATCGGGCTTCTTACGTATGGCAAAACTTGTCTCGCATTTTGCAAACGAGAACAAAAATCGCTCTATATAAGACATTGATCTTTCTAGTTTCTAGAAGCATAAACATCGAACCAAAAATAGTAAGGCATTTGCGGTTTCCATGTACAGAATGATGCAGACTATACTCGGTGTGAAATTCAAAACATGACGCAGATACAGGGTGCAAAACATTCAGTTCATGCATCTACAGTGACGAGCTCCACCAAGTTTACAATCGAGTTGATGGTTAAGCAATCAAAAGACGGCAGACTTTTATAGGTTTTCCAGTAAGTCTAAGCACGATTTGAAAATAACAATATGAGTAAATTGAGTTTTTATTGCACTCTTATACAATTATAATTTATTGCACTCTCTACAATATTCTTCTTTAAGGTGACATTTTCGAGATCCATTTAATCGTACGAAAAAGAGCGAGCATTTGATTTAACACTGCTCATTGCATAGACTGTTTGCCAATGATTTTTTATCCTTTTTTCCCGTCTCTTTCGAAGGTTTTGATGGAATCCGCTGCCTTAACATGTTTGGGAAAATATGCCTTTGTCAGAGCCCAAAAAATTTCAATTGTCTTGTCTGGGGACAGTTTGGAAGATTCATCTCCTTGAGTACGAATTTGACTCCGTTGACTTTGTACAAGGCTACCGTGTCCCTCGCGTAATGCACTGATGCCAAATCCGGCCAAAACAATGCTGGATTATGAGGTTTCCAGATCATGGGGGCTGGCGCCGCTCCAAGCATTCCCAAACGTAAACATCAGAAGTCATCGTACCGGTTGTCACGAAT
This sequence comes from Aedes koreicus, assembly GCA_024533555.2. Classification (NCBI taxonomy): domain Eukaryota; kingdom Metazoa; phylum Arthropoda; class Insecta; order Diptera; family Culicidae; genus Aedes; species Aedes koreicus. The sequence continues at coordinate 8,949 of JAHHFK020005660.1, read as the reverse complement.
GGATTTAAAAGCATTCCACACTCACACTTCCACAAATTGATTGCCAAACCTTTGTTTTTTACCGAATTTTTCGGTAAAAATTGACATATCGGCATCGTCAATTGTTCAACCAGCACGAACCGTGTAGAACTGGTCACCTGATCTTATAATCAAATTTCACGTAGGATTCATAATCATGCCGATTTTCTACATAGCTGTTTATTTACGGGCCCTTGGTTTGACAGACGCTGCTTGTTTTTCACTTCGTTTTGGCTACTTCTGCTTGTTGAAAGACCTTAGTCCATTTCGTGGCTTTGTTCGGTCGACGTTACTCTCCGAAGTTCCCACTTTTTGGCCACATCTCAAACGGAAGTACCCTTTTGCGAAAGCTTGAGTGATTTTCTCTTTTTGTGAAAGCTTGCGTGAATTTTCCGGTCCAGATTTTTTTCTTGTTCTGAAAGGATGACTCCTCGCCATAGTCCAACCCTTACCAACCCCCCCGCCCCCCCCCCCCCCTTTTTTCACATATCCACAAAACCGTGGGAAAACCCCCCCTTGTGCCCCCTTTTTTTCTCTTTTCCCGGGAAATACCTCCCATTTTCATAAAAGTTAAAAGCCCCCGCATGTCCGACCCACTGAGTTATAAATAAAAAAAAAAAAAAAAAAACACAATAATAATCAGCTATTCAAACGTCATGTGGCAGCAACAGTGGCGCATTAAAGGGTGTCCACGATGAAATTGCCACAATATGAAATTGCTCTAACTTTTTAACCGTTGGGTAGAATTTAATGAAAATTTGAGTGGATTTAGTTCATAGTGCATTATTTATATCCTGCAAGTTTTAAAGTCCTGTGATCAAAACTCGCGGAAATGGAGTCGAAAGATCGCATCTCGCATCGTTCCATCGCTAAAACGTTGGGAATCGCGAATTCCACGGTGTCGCGAGTGATTAAGCGGTTCGAGGAACGGTTGACCACCGATCGGAAGCCCAGAAGTGAAGGAAAAAGTATTCCGTACAACACCAAAAATCACAACCGCGTAGTTGGGGCCTTCAACCGAAATCCGTACGCCTCCGTTCGGGATGTGGCTAAGAAGCTACACCTAAGCCGAAGTTTTGTCCAGAAGGCCAAAACTAAGGCTGGGCTTCGAACGTTCAAGGTACAAAAGGCCCCTAATCGCGACGAGAAGCAGAACAAGTCCGCCAAAACCCGTGCCAGGAAGTTGTACCTCAACATGCTGACGAAAGTTGAATGCTGCATCATGGACGACGAAACATATGTGAAGGCCGACTTCAAACAGATCCCCGGCAACCTGTTTTTCACGGCCAAGGATAAGTTCAGCGTTCCGGAGCATGTCCGCAAACAGAAGATGTCCAAATTTGCGTAGAAATTCCTGGTTTGGCAAGCCATCTGCACGTGCGGGGAGCGGAGTGCACCTTTCGTGACCCAGAACACGATGAACGGACAGGTGTGCATAAAAGAGTGCCTCCAGAAGCGGCTGCTTCCTCTCCTGAAGGCCCACAACGTCCCAACAATCTTCTGGCCGGATTTGGTCTCATGCCACTACTCCAAGGACGTGCTGAAGTGGTATGCGGACAATAAGGTCAATTTCGTGCCGAAAATGTTCAACCCTCCCAACACTCCGGAGCTCCGCTCCATCGAGAAGTACTGGGCGATTATCAAACAGCACCTTCTTAAACGACCTAAGGTAGTGAAGACAGTCGAGGAACTGAAGAAAGTATGGGTTTACATGCAGAAAACGGTTGATTCACAGGTTGTGCAGAATCTTATGGCCGGGGTTAAGGCCAAGGTGCGGGCATTTGCGTATGGACTGTAAATAAAATACGAGTAAAATGGTAAAATGAAGTTTAATAGTTATTTCTCAATCCCTGAAAATTTGATGGCAATCGGATGAAAACTCGAATTTTGCGAATCAATTTTGTGTGTGGCAATTTCATCGTGGACACCCTTTATAAACAATTAAAAGGCGCCCCTATGGGTAACCCCCTTTCCCCTTTTCTGAGCGAAATATTTATGGCAAATTTCGAAAAACAATTACAAGATACGAATCAACTACCTACCGTTTGGTGTAGATACGTTGATGATGTGTTTTGCATTTTAAAGAAAGATCTCCAACCTCTCACCCTAAACACTTTAAACAACTCACATAAAAACATTGAATTCACTTATGAAATTGAAAATGACAATAAATTACCATTCTTAGACTTGCTTGTAGTAAAAGAACAATCTAAACTCTCATTTGAAATTTACAGAAAACCAACAAATACACAACGTACAATACCACATACGTCTAATCATTCATACCAACACAAAATAGCATCATTTAATCACATGATTCACAGAATACAGACATTACCACTAAGTCCAAACGGCATAACTAAAGAACTCGAATACATTTTTGACACAGCACACTTAAATGGTTACTCCCGAAGACTAATACAAAACGTAATCAACAAAAAAAAAAAAAAAAAAAAAAAAAAAACCCCCACCACACAAAAACAAAAACAACCCCAACTTAAAAGAATAGCAATGACACACGATAGCTACACTACACAATTACGACCAATCCTACGGAATTTTGGTTTTGAAATAGTTTTTACTAGTAAAAATAATCAGCTTAAAACTCTCTTAGGTTCTGCTAAAGACCCCATTGAGAGTCTTAGCAAATCCGGGGTCTACAAAATAACTTGTGACCATTGCGGAAAAGTTTACATTGGACAAACTAAACGTAATCTCAATATTCGTTTCAAAGAACATATTGCAGAAGTCACTAAAGCAAACATAGACACTGAAAAAGGGATCATACACCATTTTAAATCAAAAGTAGCTGAACATATATTCAACGAAGAACATTTTTTAAACTTAAATAACATACAAATTTTAAGACATATCACAAACCCTTGGAAACTAAATGTAGCGGAAAGCATAGCAATCCACAAACAAAATTCCAAAAAATTGCTTAACAAAGATCAAGGAAACGGATATTCGTGGCTGTTTAAATTTCTACCAACATCACAAAAACAACAGAACGCCAATTTGACTACCTTCAAACGAAGTAGGAATTAATATCCTTTCATTTCAACAAACAACCTTTGAGGTACCAAACAACCTTTGAGGTACACACATAAACACATTCAGTATACCCCCTCACACACTCTACCTCATACATTCAGGTATCAACAAACCTACTATAAATACTAGACCTACTGTGATGTTCCCTTCAAGTCGAGCACTCGACACAGAAGAAGTCTGTAAGTCTCAGACGAAATAGGCCTATCTGTCAAAAGAGAAGCTTCCTATAGTGGAATTTAAAAGAATTTGCTCGCGTTTACTAGTGATAATTTTGAAAAAGTGCTTCAATATTTTATTTTTATTTTTGTTAAAGTGATCACATGAAGTGTTAATTTTAAATTCTCCTAGTTTCCCAAACCAACCACCAGCTTAGTTTAGGGCTGGCCAAGAATATCTCACCAGGGATGTCAAGAATGTTTCCAAACCGAAAAAATCCTGGATCGGCATTAGTCAAACTTTTACTTTCAACCACAAAAGAATTAACGAAGAATTCCTCGACATTCAGCCAGACAACTCGCTACTATTTCATAGTACCATCTAAAGCATCAAAGGCCAATCAAAAAGAAGTCCATCATATCTGTATACCGCGCGCGAGGCTCAAACAATTGTAGACTACTTTCTTTATTATTATTTTTAAACTAACACAACAGTATACAAATTTCCACCATCATCACTGTGACGAACAAAATAGTGAGTATTGTAGTATTGTAAACGTGAAAAAATAAAATTTAAAAAATTAAACAGCCAACTCATTATAATCCGTTTGTAAAGAACTTCGTTAGATACATTCAAAAAAAAAAATACAAAAAAAAGCAACATAAATGTACAAGAAATGGTCTACACAAAATAATCCGTTTTATAATAGTAAAACATCGTCAGGCCTTCTTCCTAAAAAATTAAAAAAAAAAATCGCTTGCTACTCAGAATACAGTTTTAACGTGTGAAATAGGGAAGCGGAACCTATGTTCACCATAGTACATATATTCATCACATTCTGCAGTCATCCAACTTCAAACGTAAAAAGATGTTTAAATTCTCCAATAAACGGACGCAGTAACCAAAAATATATAATCCTGGCAAATAAAATTAGGTCTTGAATATAATTAAAAGCTACAAAAACGTTTCGGAGACTTAAATTTTGTAAAAATAATGAGCAGTCAGATTTTCAACACAATTTCTTACCTTTGCACTACAAATTCGTCGTATTGATCTAACCGTACTAGGGAATATACTCGAGCCAGACTCCAAGTTTTCTCTTTAATTGCACTTTATCCTCACACATTTTCGTTGCGTAATTGCACAAACCATAAAAATCACACTTCACTTATTACACTTGCCACACGAGAATCTACGAATACGTGATAAAATACTAGAAAACTATTGGATTAATTTTCACAATAATTTAAATACGCTTGCACCTATTCTGAACCGTGTTTACAATCGACGTAATCGCTTGATGTTGCCAAACTATTTTATTATGACTCTTATTCGAATGAAATGGGTTTGGCAGTACATCAATATCACCTGTTTTGTGGGAGTGCTACAAATCGCTCAAAGTTAAACTATTTTATTTTTCCATAGATTAAATAAATAATAACATGCTTCTAATTGTAGATTTTTTCAATATTTGCCGAAAAATAAAATCCCACATTTAATAATATTTTTCCATCTCTGTTGAATTTGGCGGCACTGCTCACATACTGTATAGCATACACATCAACACGCACACTAGTTCAATTCATAGAGCATTCTATGCCCAACGTTATGGTGAGTCTTGTTGTCAATATTCTCATGGAAGAATAACAAACAAACCCGTTCATTTTGTCTTGGTTATATGCAGGCTATCCAACACAATTAAAGTGCTGTCAAATGATCTACTTCATGCGAGAAATTTAATTTTGGGTGTAGTAGTGGAGAGCATTAACTTGTTTATATTTTTTCATGATTAAAATCAGTACGATTAACATATGTACACAGATGGGATTAATGTTTTTCGTGATATTATTAAAATAGGTACATAGCAGTGGCAACTTTTCCGCATTAAATTGGAAGAAAATTATCAGAATCGAATGTTTTGTGCGTTGCTAAACGATTAACGGTAAGTGGACGAATAAATTGTGAATAACTTGTGTACTTAGTGTTCGGTATTCAGTGCATATTCGCCGATTTCCACTGGAGGTCTGCTTATTGAGCTCAAGATAGGTACCGCTTCCCTAATAATCTTTTAAATTTTGAAAAGGTTGGGGGCCTTTTAATTTTCTTTGCCCTCAAATAAAAAAAATTTATTCCTTTAAAAAAAAAAAATTTTTGTGAAGCACATGTCAAGAAATTCGGTGTTCTTATTTCATCCGCGTTTCTAGTATTATATCTATGAAAATCACTTCCTCTTTCAATTCGATCACACAAATATCGAGGAAGCAAACCATTAACTACTTTAAAAATGAACACCATAGTTAGGTACAGAATTCTTTGCTTCACTGATAGCCATTGTAAAGCGTCTAACATAAAAGTCGAGGAAGTGAATCTGTTACATCTTAAAATCAAGCGCATTATTTTATTCTGCAAACGCTGTAACCTCAATATTTGTGTTTGGTTGGCCAAGAATAAAATGGAAGGGCAAAACTCTAAATGAGGGGAGATGATTGATTTGTATAGCTGTATTTTACTGCAAGTAGTTAAATCGTTTTTTAATCGGCATAGAAGTCCATACTTCTTAGCAATTTTCTTGATGACATTGTCAATGTGAGCGTTGAACTTTAGCTTGTCATGAATAACCACGCCAAGATATTTAATCTCCCGAACGCGATCAATTGTCTCACCATCAATCGTAACTGAGTCATTCTCATTTACTCGATTCTGTGAAATTACCATAAATTTAGTTTTTTATTTATATTTTTTTATTTATATTTTTTCCACATTAATAAAAAACAAAAATCCTACTAAAAGTAAAAAACGGCATTATTCAAATCCATAGCTCAAAAGAAAACTATGTTATCTTCTGCAATAAGTATATTTCAAAATAGTATAACACATCGCATGTCATATTTATATACAATAAAAAAAAAAAGCCCAAATACACTTCCCCGGGCCCCCCCAGGTTAATCCCCCCCGGTCCGAAACGAAACCGAAGCGGAGGAGAGCGGGGGCAGTTGCCCCCCCCCTCCTAAGTTTTGATTTTATTTTTAGAATTTTATTATTTGTTTCAATATATTATTAATTATTTTTTATCTCTAGAAGGTTGCAAGGTACCTTGTTGCAATACAGTTGATGTTACTACAATACTACTCAATTAAGTCACAATCAAGTCACTGTAACCAAATATGACGATTTTGTGTTGCTTGGGATGTTTGTCAGATTGCTCCTTTGCCTAAATGAAAAAGCCAAACTACGCGAAGTTGCCTCGATTTTGTAACAAGTTGTAGCAAAAAAGCGTAAAAAATTGACATCCATGAGAAAATAGTTATAATTATATAATAGTTTTTAAATAGTAACGAGTAACAATTTTATTACAATATTTTTCCTTTAACCAAGAACCCAACCTATGTAGCCTAAAGTATCTAAAAACTCCAAGCAGCACACAACAGTCAAAACTGGTTTCAGCAGCTCTATTGTGACTTAATTGAGTCACAGAGCAGTCACCTTTACTGGTTTGAAACAAATATGTCAAGGGAAAAATTTTTTATTATGTATTATTATATATAATAAAAGAAATAATGGTTTTTTTCCCCCCCACCAGCAAAAAGAAGAAAGTAATCCCCAAAAAAATGTCTATTCTTTAATAAACAAAAAAAAGAATATTCAAACATACGCTATAGCTTTCAGAAACCAAAAAAAAACAAAATAAAAAACACAGTTGATAGTTAGAAAGAGTATCAACGAAAAATATTTATTTGAACTATTCATGGCATGGGTCAAACCGCCCCGTTACCCCGCTTTCCCCGTTTTAGGGTACTGTAGTTTCGTATTATTGAGAATATATGTTGATCATATTTTACAGTTTGATTCAGCGTGTGAGAAACAGAACAGCAAGCTAGTCAGAGCGAGCAGTTGCAGTTGTCTTATCCTATTCAAAGAATTTATCCGTTTTTATGAGCATGAGCAGGATAATGAGCATGATTAACCGCCCGAAGTTGTTATTCCGTTACTGCCAGTTCAGCTGTTATTACTCAGAAGATCAACAGATGATGCAAACATGGTCAATGTGTAAAACTGGTGATCCCAAACTAAGGCAATACCGGCGCTGGCCTCGCCCGAATGCAGGTCAAATAAGGAAAGGGTAGGAATGCGTTAACGTTTATTTGGACGTTTTATTAGAAGCCGAGACCACCGCCGCACTTCCACGAGAAATCACTGGGATTTTGGATAACAAGATTGGGTGGCAGCAGGGTTCGTTTTGGTAAACAATGTTGAACCGATTTAAACCAACAGTAAGGATGCTATTGGGGCCACACACAAAGTGTGATTTTTTATAATGTTGGAAATCCGATTTGATCTAAGTTAAACCAATAATAAGGATGCTATTGGAGCCACTCACAAAGTGTAATGCTGGTTTTCCGTTAGGAAAACAAGGATAATTTTATGAACGCTTGAGAGACGCTTTGTTGTTCTCTTACTGTGCTCACTCGATCACTCGTTACACCGAATTATAGATAACCGAAACAACACGAAACGCGCCATGCTCGATAGAAAAATAATGCGTAATAGAGCACCGACACAACCTTTCACAGCCGATGCTCGAACCAAACTCTTTTTTCGTAGTTTACAATTTTTAATACTGTATTATACAATCTATTGCACTACTGTAACTAATAACTGTATCAATCAAGTTGAAGTGTCTAATGAACAATCTATGCTAATCCATTAAAAATTGCAATTGAGGGATTGCGTAAAAATAAGAGTCCGTAGATGCATTTTGTGCCTTCTGGTAACTTTATGTTTCTATTGATATCCATGCTCATCGGTTTAATACCAACCGGGAGAGACTTGGCCTTATACAAAAGGATTTCATTATCTCCAGTCCGCTCAACCAATGGCAACCTTTTGTGATAGATTGGACGGATTATTATAATTTGAGATAACTCCATGCAGATGTCATCCAAGTTTGGCAGATCGACAAGCAATCGGTGGAGAGTTTAGAGGAAGACCGGAAGAATAAGCGATGGTTCTGCGCGTGTTTATAAACAGAAGAACCTTCATAACAAAACGAATCATCGTGTAAAATACATTCATAAGCACTCGGTTACTATTTTGCATGACAAAGGCATAAAAAAAGAATAATGGAAATTCTTCAATCAAATTCATACCACTACAAGTCGAGAACACTCGTATGAACTAAGGGGAAAGCTACTATCAATGTCGATGTTCATTACTTCTCATTCCTAACTTGATTTCTAAAAAGTTGCTCTGCTGACGAATTTAGTGCACAATGTGGAAATTGCGCAACGGTTTTTTTTTTTAATTATAAGCAGTCTAAAGCAGTTATTTGATTCATTTTATCCAGAAGTACCATAAATGGGCATTCGAAAGTTTTTCAAAAGTAAGTATAATATTTTCCAGCATGTAATTAAAAAAAACAAGCAAACAAAACAAAACGAATGTTTTTTCATACAGCTGAAATAACCACGAATAGAAAAATATGCAAAATGGTGGTATTTCTCGAATTTGAACAACAATTTTAATGTAATTCAATGATACACCGTTTTGGTTTCATACTACTCAGATACACATGATTGCTACATATACCATGTTTCGACAGAACGTGTTTCAGTTGGATCATATGAATTTCTTTTCGTCATTGATGAATAAAATGTCTTAAATTATTTTCTAACTACTCGTGTGTTAAGAATGCAAGTAGCAACAATTCAGCACAAAAAACAC